>PVHP010003279.1:0-80100 GCA_004024765.1 Zapus hudsonius
AAGCCCCTGTTCAGGTCTTCAGTGAAGTGCTGGGTGTGTGTGGCTGAAAGCAAGTTGGTGCCCTGGCACAATCGATAGTGACTGACTCGGCATGACTCTGGGCAGCAGGCATGCTTCTCTTTATTCTGGAGAGTGTTGTCTTCTTTCAGGTGAAAAATTACTTCCTTGTATGAGTGCTGGGTTCTAGGAGCACTCCAGAGACTCGGAGGCTGCATTAAGCATGGCTACCCATACCTCCCCTGTACCCTAGGATGTATAATGCTATGGAATCAGAGCCTTTCAATGAACCTGACCCCCACTGCCTCACATTCTGGGGTGAGTTCCTTTACTCTGAGACATGCCTACTAACCTATAAAGTGAAGATGCTCAGATGCCCCTCACAGAGCTCCCCTGAATGGTTTGGATCTGGCACATCCTTAGTCAGAATCATTATTTCTGGGGCTAGGGAGATAGCTCTGTGGGTAAGAGTGCTAGCTGCACAAGCCTGAGGATCTGAGTTCAATCCCCAGCACCCCTGTAAAAAGCCAGACAAGGCCACATATTGCTGTGCCCCAGTGGTGAGGGGGCAGAGACAGGAGGATTGCTGGGGCTCACTGATCATCTTGTCGAGCTGAAAAATAGTAGCTTCAGAATGAGTTAGAGATGCTATCCCAAGGAAATAAGGTAAAAGTGAGAAAGGAAGACACCCAATGTCGTTCTCTGGCCTCCATGCATGGGGCTCAAGCAAGCACATACACATGCTACTTACACACCCATACCCCCCAAAAGAAGAAAGAAACATTGTTTCTAATATTGACATTGATCATAGGACGGCTGAGCCTCCTCCTTAAGTCTCCTGGTTGATTACTTATATGAGAAAAACCTTCACATTTTCATCTAATATTAAGTTGGGAGAACACACAAATTAAACGTAGATGTATATTTGTCATTCTTTGGGGAGTATATTTGTTGCACAAAGAGCTGAAACTTCCAAATGCAATGACCTTGGCATAAGGTTGTCAGGGAAAATATCAGGTAAGATGAATAGACAGGTCTAAGAAGGTCATGAAAAGGACCACTGGTATTTGAACCCCTTCATTTATACTCTAAAACAACAGAAGGGTACATACAGGGGGCCTCTGGTGAGGCATCTTCTCTCATGGGCTCCCTCAGACAACAGCTGAGTGTGCAGTCTTCTTCCAGACTCCCTGCTGCTTCCAGCCTTGGCTGAAGCCAGCTGTTGTGTCGACAAAGCCTTGAGTTAGGCCTGTGGTCCCAGCTGTTGTGGGGAACAGGTTTGCCCTTTCTAAACACACTGTAGGTCACTTGTGGTCTCTCTGTGGAGCCAGCCAAGAGCCCATCTGTTCTGGCTTCTCACTTACCCAGAAAATCCCAGGGCTCCCTTTGTGCACTGGCAACCCCCACTTCCTGAAGATTCTATTTCTGCCTCCCGTGAACCTTCCAGAAGGCCTCCTGGCTTAGAACCAGGCCCCTGCCTGGTTGCTCTGTCTGCTCTTCTGCCTGATTTGAGCAAGGGTCTCACACGGGCTGGATGGTGCCCAACTCAGTACTGGGCACAAAGCAAGACCCTGTGAGAAGGGAGGAGATTTCAGTGGTTTCAGTGGATGATGGCATGGATGTTATTTGTGGTCTTTAAAATGTCTTTAACTGGAGCCAGGTGTTGTAGCTAGCGCACGCCTTTAATCCCAGCACTTGGGAGGCAGAGGATCGCCTTGAGTTCAAGGCCACCCTGAGACTACATAGTGAATTCCAGGTCAGCCTGGACTAGAGCGAGACCCTACCTCGAAAAACCAAAAAAAAAAAAAATGTCTTTAACTGAAGGAAGTTACAAACATGGAAAGGTAGATGACTAGAACCAACCCTAAGGGATTGTATTGTTATCAAAAATGTTGATATGAGCGCATGGCTTTATTACATGCATGCACATGCACATGCACATGCAACTAGATATAAAAAGCTATGTCTATTCACACGCATAGAGAAGTAGGTACACATGTAAATCCACACATACGGAAAATAGACATGTATTATAATCAGCATGGTGGCCAAAGCCGAAGCAGGACTATTGCCGCGAGTTTGTAGCCACCCTGAGCTACGTAGTGAGTACAAGGTCACCATAAGCCACATGGCAAGGCCTTATCTCAAAGAGAAATGTATATTATATATATGAAGAAAGATGTCTAAATATGCACACTTACACATATTCAGACACATACAGATATAGAAACACACATATGCATACCCACCCACAGATAGAGAAATATACAAAGATGGGCATGTAGGGCACATACATATATGCATATATGTATATGTATACATGAGCATTTCCTAGAAGCAGTAGTAACACTCCAGTAGGAATGAGCACACCCAGAATCATGGTTTTCTTTGTTACTACAGTGTCTCAATATGTACCCCAGGCTGAGGTCTCCCGTTTCAGCCTTTCAAGTGCAGAGCAGTCATGAGCCGCCACACCCGGTGGCTCTTTTGTTTTTTGTTTTTATTTATTTATTTACTTGCAGGCAGAGAGAGGGAGAGAGAGAGAGAGAGCGAAATGGGCACACCAGGGTCTCTAGCCACTGCAAACAAACTCCAGATGAATGTGCCACTCTGTCCATTTGCCTTTACGTGGGTACTTGGGTCGTTAGGCTTTGCAGGCAAGTGCCTTAACTGCTGAGCCATCTCTCCAGGCCCACACCTGGCTCTTCATAGCCATTCTCTAATGAAATAAGCAAGATGGCTGATTCCAAGGCTAGAGGAGAGGAAAATTTTCGCACAAGTTCCATATCAGAAAATATATGCTCAAAAAAAAAAATAGAACAGCCTATTAACTAAATTTGAGATAATTCAAACATTAAATAAATAATGGTAGTGTCATGGTTTGATCCAGGTGTCCCCCACAAACAAATGAATGTGTTCTGATAGATCGATCCTCAGCTGATGGCAATTTGGGAATTAGAACCTCACTCGAGCTGTGTTGTTGGGGGCGGGCTTATGGGGGTTATAAGCCAGCTCCCCCTTGCCAGTGTTTGGCACACCTTCCTGCCGCTGTTTGCAGTGCTGTGGCAGAGGTGATGTCCAGCCCTCTGCTCATGCCATCGTTTTCCCTGCCAGGATGGAGTCTCCCCCCGATTCCTAAGCCAAATAAACCCATTCCTCTACAAGCCACTTTTGTTTGGGTTCTTTCTGAGCAGCAATTAGAAAGCTGACTGCAACAGGTAGTAACAGCTCATCACCCACAAAGTAAGTATATGTGTGAATATAAATAAACAAATGAGAGTTGGAAAGGCATATCCTTATGATGGAATGCTAGTGATAAATATGGAAAGAGTAATGAAATTATTTGAAACCAGTGGATTAAAGTTTGCTGAAGAGAGTGGGTGTTTTGATAGTTTCTGTGGTTTGAATCAGATGTCCCCCATTGACTCATGTACTTTGAATGCTTGGTCCCCAGATGAAGACAGTTTGGGAGGTAGAGCCTTGCTGGAGGAGGTGTGGCTGTGGGGCATTATTGCCTGCACCCCTTGTCAGAGCCCAGCTCATGCTCTTGCTGATGTTTTCTCCCTTTTGGGACAGAGGTGGTATTTAGCTTGTGCTCATGCCATGCTGTTCTCTGCCTTCATGAAACTTTTCCTTGAGACTATAAGCCGAAATAAAACCCATCCTTCCCACCAGCTGCTTTTGATTGAGTGTTTTGTCCCAGCAATGGGAAGATAACTACAATAGTTCCAAAGTAGCTCTGCATCAGTGCTAATCAATTTCAAGGAGGGAAATAACAGCTCTGCACTGTAAGCCTGACACTGATCACAGCTAACAGCAGCAGGAAGGGGACCATGAGCACTAAAAACCAATGATGCAAACATTAAGCTCATGATCAGGTCTGAAGGATTTGTGTCAAAAAAAAAAAAGGCAAGACTTGGAGGCTGAGGAGATGGCTCAATGGGTGAAGTGCTAGTTGCTCAAGGATAAGGACCTGAACTTGGCTCCCTAGCCTTCATGTAAAGTGCCAGGGGTGGTGGTACATGCCATAAACCCAGCACTGGGAGGGAGAGACAGATCACGAGTGCTCCCTGGCTATTGGTGAGCTCTAGGGTCTCTGAGAAACCTTGCTTCAAAAAAATAATTTGGAGCTGGGCGTGGTGGCGCACGCCTTTAATCCCAGCACTCGGGAGGCAGAGGCAGGAGGATTGCTATGAGTTCAAGGCCACCCTGAGACTACATAGTGAATTCCAGGTCAGCCTGGACTAGAGCAAGACCCTACCTTGAAAAACCAAAACCAAACAAACAAACAAATAAAAACAACAATAGCAAAACTAATAATTTGGGACTGGAGAGATGGTTCAGGGTTAAGGTGCTTGCCTGCAAAGCCTAAGAACCTGGGTTCAATTCCCCAGTACCCACATAAAGCCAGATGCACAAAGTAGAGCGTGCATTTGGAGTTTGGTTGCAATAGCTAGAGGCCCTGGTGCACCCATTCTCTCTGTATGTCTCTCTTCTATCTCTTTCTGCTTGCAAATAAATAAATAAAATATTTTAAAAAATAAATTGGGCTAGGAGTGGTGGCACTCAGGAGGCAAAGGGAGGAGAATCACTGTGAGTTCAAGGCCAGCTTGGGACTACAGAGTGATTTCCAGGTCAGATGAGATCAACCCCCCTTCCCCATGCAAGAAAACAAAAAGGTTGGTAGAGCAACTGAGGAAGACACCAATATTGAACTCTGGCCTACATGCATACACATATACATGCACACCCATCCACATGAATCCACATGCCTAAACACCACACATATACACATGCGAAAAACAAGAGGGCAAGAAAAAAAAGCAAAATCCAAATTTAACATGAGGAAACAGAAAATAAATTCATACTGAAGGAAATTCTACAAATTTAAGGAACATTAAACAACTGTATAAAAATATTGATGGCTGGGGCTGAAGAGATGGCTTAGCGGCTAAGGCATTTGTCTGCAATGCAGAGGGACCCGAGTTCGATTCCCCAGTGCCCATATAAAGCCAGATGCACAAGAGTGCGTATGTGTCTGGAGTTCATGCTGTGCCCATTCTCTCTCTCTCTCTCTCTCTCTCTCTCTCTCTCTCTCTGTCTGTCTCTCTCTCTCTCTCTAATAAATAAATAAAATATATTTAAAAAATATTGATGGCTGAAATAACATAAAGATCTATGGGCTATTAAAGGATAATTAAGAGATTCCTTGACAGTACTCTGAGTGTGGAGATGCAGGCCTGCAAGCCAGGAAGGTAGAGAGGAGAGAATCTGGAGTTTAGTGCCAGCCCTGCCACATAATAAGTTTGAGGTCAATCTGAGCTACGAGAGGCAAAAAATAAAAATAAGGGCTGGAGAGATGGCTCAGCGGTTAAGGCACTTGCCTCCAATGCCTAAGGTCCCAGGTTCAATTCCCCAGTACCCACATATGCCAGACCCTCTGCTTGAAAATAAATAAATAAAATATTAAAAAAAGATGTAAACCACCATACCTGGCTTTTTAAAAAATATTTTATTTATTCATTTTCAAGCAGAGAGATACAGAGAGAGAGAGAGAGAGAGAGACAGAGACAGAGACAACCAGGGCCAGCACCTTGTGGATCTGGCTTATGTGGGTCCTGGGGAATTGAACCCAGGGCCTTAGGCACCAGAGGCAAGTGCCTTAACCGCTGAGCCATCTCACCAGCCCGTACCTGGCTTTTTTAAAAAAATAAATCAACAATTTCCCAAACACAAAAAAGAATAAATGGCTGTTTCTATCTTAGACTTTCCTTGACTATAAAGGACATTACTGGTGAAGTCTAATAAGGTCTGTTAACCACAGAATAAATAAAATTCAATTTTGACAGCTATACTTCGGTTATGCCAGCAAATATTTAACTTTTTTAAAAATATATTTATTTATTTATTTATTTATTTATTTATTGAGAGAGAGAGAGAGAGAGAGAGAGAGAGAGAGAGAGAGAGAGAGAGAGAGAATGGGCACAGCACGAACTCCAGACACATATGCCCTCTTGTGCATCTGGCTTTATATGGGCACTGGGGAATCAAACTCGGGTCCTTCTGCATTGCAGACAAATGCCTTAACTGCTAAGCCATCTCTTCAGCCCTTTAACTTTTTATTGAGAGCTTCCATAATTATAGACAATAAACCATGATAATTCCCTCCCTACCTCTACTTTCCCCCTCTCAAATCCACTCACCATCATTTCCCCTCCCCCTCTCAATTAGTCTCCATTTTATTTTGATGTCATCATTTTTCCTCCCATTATGAAGGTCTTGTATAGATAGTATCAGGCACTGTGAGGTCATGAATATCAAGGACATTTTGTGTCTCGAAGATTGCATTGTAAGCAGTCCTACCTTTCCTTTGGCTCTTATAATCTTTCCATTACCTCTTTTGAAATGGACCCTGAACCTTGGAAGGTGTGATAGAGATGTCCCAGTGCTGAACACTCCACTGTCACTTCTCAGCACCATGGTGATTTTTGAGTCATCTGGTGGTCACTGCCATCTGGAAAGAGAAGTTTTCTAGCCAAAAGTGAGAGTAGCATTGGCATTAGAAAAAAATGGTTATAAGGCCATTTGATGGGCATAATATATGTAATAAGCCAGACAACATCAGGCATTACTCCCCTAGAACCCATGAACTCTCCTGCCATAGGCTTTTGGCTAGGCCTTCAGTACCAGGCATGTATTCCCTCCCTAGAGCAGGCCTCCGGTTTTCCAATTAGAAAACACTTGGTTTTCTCCATAACAGACAAGTCGCTATTGCACCAGTTGGAAAAGAGATAAAATTATCACTATTTCCTGATGACATTATTCTATATATGAGACCTCAAAGACCCTGTCAGCAAACTGTTAGAGCTGATAAACACTTTTAGCAGGATATAAAATCAACACACAGAATTCAGTAGCCTTCCTATATATTAACAATAAACAGGATGAGGATGAAATCAGGTAAACACTCCCATTCACAATTGCCTCAAAAAAAAGTACCTTGGAATAAAGCTAACCACACAAGTGAAGGATTTCTGCAATGAAAACTTTAAAACACTCAAGAGAGAAATTGCAGAAGACACTAAAAAAATTGAAAGACATCCTATGTTCTTGGATTGGAAGAATCAATATTGTAAACATGTCAATCTTACAAAAATCTACACATTTTATGCAATCCCCATCAAAATTCCAATGACATTCTTCAATAAAATAGAAAAAAAACAATCCTAAAACTCATTAGGGAGCACAAATATATTCACTGGAGAAAAGACAGCCTCTTTGACACATGGTACTGGGAAAACTGGATATCTATATTAGAAGGATGAAAATAGATCCTTATCTCTCTCCATGCACAAGAATCAAGTCCAAATGGATTAAAGACTAATATCAGACCTGAAACTTTGAATCTGCTAGAGGAAAATTATGGGAAATACTTCAACATATTGGCATGGGCAATGATTTTCTTAATATATCCCCAATTGCTCAGGAAGTAAAGCCACTAATCAACCATTGGAACCTCATGAGATTAACAAGCTTTTGTATAACAAAGGACACTGTGAATAGAGCCAAGAGGCAATCTACCCAATGGGAGAAAATCTTTATCAGCTATACATCTAACAGAGGTTTAATATCCAGGATATACAAAGAACTCAAAAAGTAAATAATAATAAAAAAAATCAGCCCAATCAAAAAATGGGCTCCAGGGGCTGAAGAGATTGCTTAGCCGGTAAGGCTTTGCCTGAAATGAAGAAGGACCAGAGTTTGACTCCCCAGTACCCATATAAAGCCAGATGCACAAGAGGGCATATGTGTCTGGAGTTAATTTGCAGTAGCTGGAGGCCCTGGTGCACCCATTCTCTCTCTCTCTCTCTCTCTCTCTTTCTCTCTCTCTCTCTCTCTCTCAAATAAATTAAATATTTAAAAATGGGCTACAGAACTGAATAGAGAGTTCTCAAAAGAAGAAATACAAATGGGCTCTAAACATCTGAAAACATGTTCTATCTCCTTAGCAATCAGGGAAATGTGATTCCATCTCATTCCTGTCAGAATGACTACCATCAAGAAAACAAGTGACAATAAATGTTGGTGCAAATGTGGAAAAATAGGAACACTTCTATACTGTTGGTAGGAATGTTAACCAGTATAGCCATTGTGGAAAGCAGTGTGGAGGTCCCCCGGACAGCTGAAAATAGATTTATCATATGACCCAGCTATGCCATTCCTTCATATCCCAAGGATTCTATTTACTACCTTAGGGATACTTGCTCATCCATGTTTATTGTGGCTCTATTTACAATAGTTAGGAAATGCAACCAGCCTAGATATCCCTCAATTGATGAATGGATGATGAAGATGTGATACATTTAGACAATGAGTTCTATTTAGCAGTAAAGAAAAATATGAAATTTGTAGGGAAATGGATGGGTCTGGAAGGAATTATGTAAGGTAACCCAGACCCAGAAAGCCAAACACCACATGCTTGCTCTCATATGTGGTTCTTAGCTACAAATGTTCAGATTTATATGTGAGTCAGAGTAAAAGTTAGTAGTAGAGTCCAGTAAGCTAGAAAGAGACTATAAGGCAGGAAAAGAGAAGGCATCAATGGTGATAAACAGCAGTAGACCTTGCAAACCTTAACAATGGCCAGCCAGGCCAAATGTGCCAACTGGTGCAATAGTGGTACATCTGTTATGGGGGAAACTAACTGCTCTATAATTGTTCTGGAGGCCTGCTCCATGGAGGGAATATATGCCTGGTACTGACAACCTAACCAAAAGCCTATGGTGGGGGAGATCGTGAGCCACGGGGAGTACCACCTGCTGTTGTTTGAATAAATTCATATATTATTCCCACCAAACTGCCCTGTAAACACTTTTAAAAACATTTATTCCCATATATTAATGCTACTCCAACTTTTCTTTAGAAAAATTTCTCTTTTCAGTTGGCAGTGATCACCGGGATGGCTCAAAAGTCACCACAGTCCTGAGAAGTGACAGCTCAGCCCTGAGACATCTCTATCACACATTGCAAGGCTCAAGGCCCATTGTGAAAGAGGAGGTGGAAAGAATGTAAGAGCCATAGGAAGGATAGGACTGCTTGCAATGCAATCTTCCAGGCACAAAATGACCTTGATATTCATGACTTTGCAGTGCCTGACACTTCCTTCCTACACAAGACCTTTATAATGGGAGGAAAAAATGACATCAAAATAAAAGAGACTGAGAGGGGGAGGGGATATGGTGGAGGGTGGATTTGAGAGGGGAAAAGTAGGGGTGGGAGGGAATTATGATTTAGTGTCTAATTATGGAAGCTGTCAATAAAATGTTAAAAATTTTCTCATTTTGACAAAGACATATAGCAATTCTTTATACTGCTCTTGATTTTTTTTCTCTAAGGATAAATTACATAAAAATAAGAGTGAAAATAAAATAGTTTTTTTTCTTTTTTAAAAATATTTTTATTTATTCATTTTCAAGCAGAGAGAGAGAGAGAGAGAGAGAGAGAGAGAGAGAGAGAGAGAGCGCACCAGGGCCTCTGCCTTGTGTGTGTACTAGGGAATTGAACCCAGGGCCTTAGGCACTGGAGGCAAGCACCTTAACTGCTGAGCCATCTCTCCAGCCTGGTTTGTTTGGTTTGAAACAGGGTCTCATGTAGCTCTGGCCTTGAGTTCACTATGCAATTGAGGCTAGAGCTGAAATACTTATCTCTGCTTCTACCTCCAAGGGTTACAGGATGCACCACTATACCCGGTTATTTTAATATCTTGTGTTGTTGATACAGGGACTTATTCTATAACCCAGAGTGTCCCAGAACTTGTGTAGCTGTGATGGTTAGGTTTTGTTGTCAGCTTGACCTTTTTATTCATCCTGGGGGCGTCTCTGATGCTCTTTACAGGAAGGCAGCCCTCTTAGTAGGGGGCAGGATGTAAGCGAGCTCAGGGAAGATAGAAATGAACATCCCTTCCTGGGAGGGCAGTGCAGGAAGGAAATTCCAGAGATTTAGGAAGCCATTAAGTCTGTGATAGGGTTGCAAATCCTCCTTCTGCCCTAAGGCTATATAAAGGGGAAGGAGATTTCTCTCCCTTCACTTCCTGCCTGTTTGCTATTGTGTGTGGTGTTGGTGGTGGGTTTCTTTCTCTGCTTGGACCTGTGAAAGTGGGGCCAGCTTCTGTCACTAGCATGGAACGTCCCTTGCATCTGCAGCTTCAATAAATCCTTTCCTCCCATAACTGTGCTTGGTTTGGAGATTCATCCCAGTGTGTGACTGACTGACTTCAGTAGTCCAGGCTGCCTAGAATTAATGTTACCAGTATTTAAGCACTTTAACATAATGGGACTTTCCCCAACCTTTTTTAAAAATATATTTTATTTATTAATTTTCAAGCAGAGAGAGAGAGAGAGAGAGAGAGAGAGAGAGAGAGAGAGAAAGCACCAGGGCCACTACCTTGTGGGTCTGGTTTATGTGGGTACTGGGGAATTGAACCCAGGGCCTTAGGCACTGGAGGCAAGTTGCCTTAACTGCTGAGCCATCTCTCCAGCCCTTTCCCCAACTTTTTAAACTACCTTTTCACACCTAAGCCAACCTAGGACATTTGTGTTAATGTGCATATAAAACACATGTCCTTCTAACTCTAAGTAAACCACAGGCGACCTTCCAGGAAGTCGTTACATTTTTAGATCAAAATTGGGTGAAATGGGAGCAGGTAAGCGGAGGAAATTAGAGTGATTCCACCATCTGTTCCTCCTACCTTTCGTCATTTTTGAGACAGGCTCCCAGCGCACAGCCCAGGCTGACCTGGAGCTCGTGATCCTCCTGCCTTACCTCCCCAGGGCTAGAATCGTAGGCCTCTCTTATCTCTTGAGTACTGTGTTTTAGCTCTTCTGTTAAAAGCTGATGTCTGCTCTGACTGACTGTTCAAGAGCCCAGGCCAGAGAGGTATAAGGCAAGCAGAGGGCACTGTCTGGGCTGGCCATGCCCACACCTCAGGTAGCCTAGACTACCCAGGTCTCCATGGCTCAGGCTGGCCTGGGCCTACAGGCCATGCTTGCTTTTCTGTGTTCTGTCGTGTTCCATATTTGCTAGTTTCACAATCTCGTAATTAGGGCAAAGCGAGAAAAAGGTTCACCTAGTCTAAGACTGGCTCCAACATTTTTATTCTGCAAGTACAAATACAATTGTTTGTATTCCAGCTACAATTATTTTTAAGGTAAACAGTAAGTCAGCTAAAGAGACAGATGGGATCTGGGGCTAAGGAATACCACCATCCTTTGGGCACAGGACTGTTGGGCGAGTTGCCAGCTGCTGGGAGCTGGTTCAGCTAGGAAGCCTTCTCCAGGAAGGCCCTGCAAACACCCAGGCACTGCTGGTACATCAGCTCAAAGTCTGAGTCGTTGCCCTAACAGGGATCTTCAATAATGACTTGTTTCTGTGGATCATAGCTCCCAAGTATATCAATTTTAGCTTTGCAGTTTTTAACTTGATTAGTTTTTCTATTCAAATCTCTCAGATTGCTTTCATCCATACACAGTATATAATTAAGTACCTGCCGGGCAATGTGATTCATGGGGATGCCACTCTCCTCGTGCAGGTCTGCCCTGGCTCCTCACTTCATAAGTGGATGTAGCTGCACTATCTGTCCTTCAATTAGGTGACCGGCAAATGTGTTATCCAGCCACACGAACAGCACCACCTAGTTGGGTCCAAGCTCAGCCATCTTCCTGGGCCGACAGCAGTGTGCAGGGACTTCGTTGGCATGTCCTCATGAAGCACCTGTTTTTGTTTTTTTTTTTTGGTCTTTTTAAAATGTTTTTAAATTTAATTTATTTATTCATTTTCAAGCACAGAGATACAGATAGATAGATAGAGAGAGAGAGAGAGAGAGAGAGAGAGAGAGAGAGAGAGAGCAGGGCCACCACCTTGTGGGTCTGGCTTACGTGGGTCCTGGGGAATTGAACCCAGGGCCTTAGGCACTGGAGGCAAGTGCTTTAACCGCTGAGCCATCTCTCCAGCCCTTTTCTGTCTTTTTAAAAAGCATATTTATTTATGTGAGAGAAAGAGAAGAAAGAGAGAGAGAGAGAAGTGTCTCTCCCCACTACATATGAACTCCAGACAAATGTACAACTTTGTGCATCTGGCTTTACATGGGTATTAGAGAATCAAATCTGGGTCATAGGCTTTGCAAGCAGGCAAGTGCCTTTAACCACTGAGCCATCTCTCCAGCCTCCTGATTGTGTATGTTTAAATGTTTTTATTTATTTGCAAGCAGAGAGTGAACAAGTGAGAGAGAAAATGGGCATGTCAGGGCCTCTTGCCAACAAACTCCAGATGCATACACAACTTTGTGCATCTGACTTTACATGATATTGGGGAATCCAACCCTGGCCTGCAAGCAAGGGTCTTTAACCTCTGAGCCATCCCTCCAGCCTGGTTTGTTGTTGTTTGTTTGCTTTGTTTTTTGTTTGTTTGTCTTTCTCACTCTAGCCCAGGCTGACCTGGAATTCACTATGTAGTCTCAGGGTGGCCTTGAATTCACAATCCTCCTACCTCTGTCTTCCGAGTGCTGGGATTGAACAGTGTGGGCCACCACACCTGGCTAAGTATTAAACCTGGGGTAGAACAAGAGAGAATGGGCACTCCTGGGTCTCTACCACTGCAAAAGAACTCCAGATGCATGTGCCACTCTGTACATCAGGCATTAAGTGAATACTAGGGAATCCAACTCAGGTTGTTAGATTTTGCAGGCAAGCACCTTAACAACTGAGCCGTCTCTCCAGACTCCACAGAGTTTTTTTTTCTGAGGTAAAGTTTTACTCTAGCCCGGGCTGAACTCACTCTGTTCCCCCAAGCTTGCCTCCAACTCATGGCAAGCCTTGTACCTCAGTAACTTTGAGAGTGCTGGTATGTAGGTGTGAGCCGCCATGCCTAGCCTCACTCCACATTTTGGTATGAAGAGTTCCCGTGTTTCTGTTGGGTATGTGTTTCTTCTTTGGTAAAATGCCTGTTCATATGTTTTGCTGATTTTTCTGTTGGCTAGGAATTCTGTACATTTCCTTAAAACTACTCTTTATTGATGATATCATCTTCCACTTGCATTGAATCACTTTCTTCAGAGAATCTTTTCATAAAATCATTAAAAAATATTAAATATTTAAATATTAATTGTGGTAATGCTTAACATGGGATAAATTCTTTTTTATATATTTTATTTATTCATTTTCAAGCAGAGAAATACAGAGAGAGAGAGAGAGAGAGAGAATGCACCAGGGCCACCACCTTGTGGGTCTGGCAAATGTGGATACTGGGGAATTGAACCCGGGGCCTTCAGCACTGAAGGCAAGTGCCTTAACTGCTGAGCCATCTCTCCAGCCCGGGATCAATTCTTTACGTCTCAAACAATGTACAGAGGATGGGCCATAGGACCCCTGGTTCTCATGTCCAAATCATCCAGGGAGGGTGTGCCATTCTGATTTAGTCTGGGGTGAAGCCTGGCCATTGGGATGTTGCAACAGTTGCTTCTAGTGTGCATCTAGGTGGATGGCCATGAACCACTTCTTGCCTCCAAGAGGCTGCTCAGTTTGAATAGGAAGTAAGGAAAGCCTGCTGCTCTTAAACTGCACTTCAACAGTTCTAGCAAAGTGGGGCAGAGGGAGGTGCTTTGGAACCCTCCAGCCACCTGAATCTACTGTGTAAGAAGCTGAGAACCACTGGACAGAAGGCTAGGGCAGGGTGCTGAGCCCAGACCCTCGCACTCACTCTCTGCTGTAGGAACAGTCCAGAACCCCAGCCATTTCTCAGCAATGGTCTGCTGTGTCTCATGTGTCTCTCTGCCTGTCATCTAGCCAAACTCAGGTGCAATGGTCATTTTTTATATATACACATATATTTATTTATTTATGAGAGATAGAGAGAATGAGGCAGACATAGAGAAACTGAGTATGGACGTGTCTGGGCCTCCTGCCACTGCAAACGAATGCCAGATGCATGCATCATTTTGTGCATCTGGCTCAACATGAGTACTGGGGAATTGAACCTGGGCCTTCAGGCTTTGCAGGTAAATGCCTTTAGTTGCTGAGCCTTCTCACCAGCCTTCCATTGTCTTTCCCCCCCCCCCCCCCCCAGTTTAACAAGCAGCATACTTGCAGGCCATTTCCCAACGCCCACCTTACACCACCACATCTGTCCTCCAAGGAGCCACCACCTTCCTGCTGACCACCTCCCGGGCTCCTGATGGTGCTACCCCTATGCCCAGCACCACCTTGGGCATCTGCTCCAATCACTTCCCACTGCCAGTTTCTGCCCATCTGCCCCCTGGGGCTTCCTGGTGATCCTCATGCTCACCCTTGAGCATCTGAGGAGCAATTTGGGCTTTAGTTGCTTTTGGTGGGGCCATTACCAGACCGAAATGGTTGGCTCTTGCTCTCTTGGATGGAGAGTGATGTGCTGCACATAAAGGCTCTATCTCAGACTCCACGTGGCTTCACTGGCCTCCCTCCAGTCCTTTGCCCATTGTCCCCACCGTCAGAAGCCTGGCTACACCAT
Organism: Zapus hudsonius; assembly: GCA_004024765.1. Classification (NCBI taxonomy): domain Eukaryota; kingdom Metazoa; phylum Chordata; class Mammalia; order Rodentia; family Dipodidae; genus Zapus; species Zapus hudsonius. Next base: position 14,536 of record PVHP010003279.1, read on the forward strand.
CTGCTCTGGAGCTTCTGCGTCTGGACTTGGTCAGAATCAGAGCCTGCCATCAGAGGGGCAGAGTCACCTTTAATATACCTTATGTCCAAAGTGTGACTGTCTTCTGTCTTCAGAGTAAGGGAAACCTTTCCTCATTTTGATAGTATGTTCCTGCCTCCCAGATCGGATGAGGCCAGAGGTCCCTCTTTTTTGTTGCCAGTTGAATTTGTTTCCTTTAAAAGGGCATTTTGGCTGGGTGTGGTGGCATACACCTTTAACCCCAGCACTTGAAAGGCAGAGGTAGGATTGCTGTGAATTTGAGGCCAGCCTAGAACTAAAGAGCAAGTTACAGGTTAGCCTGGGCTAGAGTTAGACCCTGCCTTAAACAATACAAAGCAAAGCAAAACAAAGCAAAAAAGGATAATTTACTTAAAACTTACTAAAGGTAATTTTAAATAAAAATTCACACTGAGTCCTTTCCTATTATCTTTCTGTACCTATTCACTGTTTTTTTTTTTTTCTGGTTTGCTTCTTTTTTCTGCTGACATGTACATCGACTTCTGTGCAGTAATTAGAGGATGTCATCTATAGGATGTTGAAAACGTTTCTCCTCCCTTTCTTTATTCCACAAACAGAGCTATGGTTTCTATTGTATTAGTGTTTACCAATTGAAATGAGTTGATCTCATTTATTTATGTACTCTGTGGTTGGGTCATTTCCTGGGTTTGGCTTGCCGTATAACAGACTCACATGAGCTGCAACCTAGCAAGTCGTAGACAAGAAAGGAGTGAAAGTGTGTTTATTGTCATCCCCCATTCATGATTCACCGATGGCTACTGGAACCCACTGTAAACCTGTTCGTTATTGCATTCTGTAAACTGGTTTGTTGTTACATTCTTTAACTCATTTGTCTAAACTTGCAAGCTTACTGTGACACGCACATCCCTGTAACCGAATTATAAACCCCCTGTCAACTAGGGCCAACGCGTTTTCTGGGTGAGCCTGAGTGATTGGCATGCTAGCTCCTATAATCTTTTCAAACCCTGATTTGTTTTCTCTAGTTGGCTGTTCTCACTGGTTTTAACTCTTCCGTGCATTTTAGAATAGTGCTTTATTCAAATGCTGTCTTGCACTAAATGGGACTGCACAGGTAGAGGAAATGCAGCAGGACCCCTGGAGGGTGTCTTGATGGGGGGCCCCAGGTCATCAGGAGCACCTAGAGCTCAACCTGAGGAGGGTGTGAAGAGCCAGCCCAGCAGATGTGTCATGGAAGCATTGATTATAGGAGACCACAGCAAAAACCGTGTGTGTGTTGGGGGGGGGGGGCACCGCCGACAGTTGTCCACTGTGGACCTAGACATGATTGGAGGGCAGCGTAGAGAGAGGACCGCTTAGGAGGCACAAGTAGACGATCTATGTGAGTTCCAGGTCAGCTTGGGCTAGAAGGGGACCCTGGCTTAAGAAAAAGAATGTGAACAGTTGTATTTTTGGGTGTGGTAGAGCTGTATTTTTTCCCATCCTTTAAAACAGATGAAGTTCAATAGGTGTGGTCTGCTGAAAGACAAAGGCAAGAGGATCAGGAGTGTAGACCTACAAACTGAGACCCTGTCTCAAAAAATCCCCAGAGCCCAGGAGATGCCCCCATGGGTTAAGGGCTTGCTGTGCACTCTGCGTGCTTTGGTGAAGACCCCCAGACCTAGCAGGGTGTGTGGCACGGGCCTTTATTCCCAACACTCCAGAGGCAGAGGTAGGGTGATTGTTGCTGAGTTCAAGGCCACCCTGAGACTACACAGTGAATTCAGGTCAGCCTGGGCTAGAGTGAGACCCTGCCTCAAGAAGCCAAAAACCAAAAAAACAAAAAGACCCCAGACCTCACAGAAAACACCAGCGAGCGAGAAGGGGGTGGCCAGGAGCCTTTCCAGCAGCAAAGGACCAGAGACCCTGCCTCCAAGGTGGAAGGCGAGGACACCCGCAAAGGTACCGGTGATGCTGTAGCCCTGGGGCTGGGGTGGTTGCTGGGGACCCAGTGACGAGGCAGGGGTCGGGCAGAAAGGGACGACGAGGTAGCAGTATATATATAATTTTTTGTGTTTAGTTCTTTTATTGTCCATAATGAGTTACATTATTTAGTGGGCAAACCATGAGTTGTTATCCCAACTTCCCCAAATCCCCCCCCCCCCTGATCAGTTGGATATCCTCCTCCGTGGGCTGTCTGGATTAGTCCTTGTGGCAAGGGATCCTGGATAGCCTAGTCCTCAGCCCCGTCCTCCTGGCCCAAGTGTGTTGTTACTGATGGGTGCCATGCCTCCGGACAGTCTCCCCCACCACGGCTCTCACAATCTTTCCGCCCCCTCTTCCGCTCAGCTCCCTGAGTCATGGTGGGTATTAAGGATGCTTTAATGTTGTGAGCTTAGGGGTTTTTGTGTCGGTTGGTTTCTGTCTCACTGGCTTATTCTGTGTTGATTGAATGGCTGTGACCTCCTCTTGCTCATTTTGAGGGCTTTACCCAGGCCGGGCAATTAGTTAAATAAATTTTTAAAAAATAAAGTTGGGCAGGGTGGCATACACCTTTGCCATGAGTTCAAGGCCAGCCTGAGACTACACAGTTCCAGCTCAGGCTGGGCTAGAAGAGCGAGACCCTATCTTAAAAAAATTAATATTTTTTAAAGGAAAGAAAATGAAAGTTAAGGAAATCTCCCTGTGCTGGAGAAGGGTCCCAGAAAAATGGGGGTCAGCCAGCATTCTGGAATAGACTGGTCTGTGCCTATATGTAAATTGTGCGTTGAGTCTGGATGAGATTGATTGGTTAAGTTTAAATGTATAAAGGTACCTTGATTGGTTGATGTGTCAGGGAAGCTGACACTCAGAGCCCATGAAAAAGTTCCAGAAGGAGGAGGAAGCAGGACAAGAACAGAGGGCTGCTGGGAGGGTCAGGTCACCTTGGAGTTGGGACTGTAGTTGCCTTCCAGTCTTGCCAGAGCAGGAGGATGCTTGTGTTCTTAGGGGGCTCTGTCTACGTCCCTACCTACTAAAGAAGACTCTAGGGGTCCTGATCTCTATCACTGCGCACTACTCCCTTCTGTTCCAATAAAAAGTGAAGTGGGCTGCAGAGACGGCTCAGCAGTTAAGGCGCTTCCTTACCTGCAAAGCCTAATGATCTGGGTTGGATTCCCCAGTACCCACGTGAAGCCAGATGCACAAGGTGACCTTTGCATTTGGAGTTCATTTGCAGTCGCTGGAGGCCCTGGTGCAGCTATTCTCTGTCTTTTTGTCTCCTGCTTGCAAATAAATACATAAAAATATTTTTTGAAAAAAGTGAATTATAGGTCTGAGGTCTGAAGGTGTTGTTCAATGACCCGGCAAGCATGGGGCTCCAAGTTCCATCCCAGCACCATTTAGAAATTTCTAGAAAACCATATAGCTTCACCGTAGATAACATCAGGAGCACAGAGAGGGTCAGGAGTCAGAGTTGAAGAGGATTCAAGCTGCAACCCATTCAGTCAGGGCTCAGCTCTGAGCCCAGTAGCGGCAGGGAAGCCCCAGGACTCACAGCGACCCTTGATCTCACATTACATGTGGCTGGTGCTCCGGGGCCTGTGGGCAGCAGGATAGGAAGATGGCTGGCAGTGTCTGCATGCCAGTGGGCCTGGCCAGGAAAGGACCCTGCTTGCCATTGTGATTGCATTCTGTGACTCATTACCCAGGTCCATGTTCCTCCCACAGACCCAGGGAATGGCTTGCTTCCCAATACTGAGAACTTGCCCCTTGATTCTGCTGGTCTGGGAGGGTCCAGTTCAGCTGTTTGAACTGCAGGGAGACACTGACACCTAGAGTGTTGCAGGGTGGAAGGGAAAAGCCAGTGCTTCTATCATGCAGGGCTCTCTGTTCGAGGCCTCTCGGGAGCTCTGTCTGCAGAGGACCCAGGACCCTGGCACCTCTCCAAGTTTGCTGTAGTAGAGCCTCTCTGGGAAAAATGCTTAATGGGAAAGACAGGCACACTATTTCAGAGTTTTTTCGTTGGGGATGGTGGCCTATGCCCATAGTGTCAGTACTTGGGTGGAGGAAGCAGAGAGCTCAGTAGTTCAAGGTCATTCTCTACCACTTAGTTAATTCAAGTAACCTGGGCTATTGGAAACCTGTCTTTAAAAAGGAAAAAGAAAAACAAAAGGGTTTCCTTCAAGTCCTAGTGGCCCAGGCCTGAAATACCAGCTACTCAGGTGCTGAGGCAGGAGGATTTAAAATTCAAGACCAACCTAGACAATTTCTCAAAACTCTCTCTCAAAATACAAGTAACAACAGCCCACCAAACTGCTCTCTAGGCACGTTTTAATGTTTATGCTTATACCCATCTATTAATCTCACTTTTGCTTAGAGAAGCTTCTCTTTTCAGAGGTGGTGATCACTGGGGTAAATCAAAATTCACTATAGTGCTGAGAAGAAGTGACAGTGGGGTGTTCAGCACTAAGTGAGACATCTCTCACACACCCTCCAAGGCCCAGGGCCATTGTGGAAGAAGTGGTCGAAAGAATATTAAGGGGGTGGAGAAATGACTCAACAGTTAAGGCACTTGCCTGCAAAGCTAACAACCCGGGTTAAGCCAGATGCACAAGGTGATACATGCATTTGAAGTCTGTTTGCAGCAGCTGGAAGCCCTGGCATGCCCATTCTCTCTCTCTCTCTCTTTCTCCTGCTTGCAAATAAAGAGCCGAAAGAACGAGAAGGCTGCTTACAATACAATCTTCCAGACACAAAATGTCCTTGATACCCATGACCTCATGGTGGCTGACACTACCTACATTAAGATGAGCATCTTAGGAGGGAAAATGATGACATCAAAATAGAAGAGAGACTAATTGTAAAGAAAGGATTCCATGGGGATGGACTTGGAGAGGGAAAATAGGGGTGGGTCGGAACGGTCATGATTTATTTTCTGTTCTTGTGAAAGCTGCCAATAAAAAGTTAGAAAGAAAACAACGGGACCGAGGTTGTAGTAAGGGGTTAAGCACTTGCCTAGCATGCTCAGGACCCAACACCACAACCAGGAAAAGGAGATGGGTGGGTAGGGATGAACTTGACTTTCATATATAAAATGTCTGTAGCTTCTCTTCTGGCAAGAATATGTTCAATAAGGCGGTTTTCCCATTTATCCATTGCACTCCGGATGCATTTTTTCCCCAAATGCAGGAAACTTGACTGCATGATTTGTGGTAGTAGAGGACTGCATTAGCGGTCTCCCCCAATAAAAAACAAAAATGAAATAAAATCTCAACTAGAAAACCAAATTAAAGACTGGAGAGATGGCTGGATGGCTAAAGGAACTTGTTTGCAAAGCCAACTAGCCCAGGGTTCGAGTACCCAGTACCCAGGTAAAGCCAGATGCACAAAGTGATGCGTGCATCTGGAGTTTGCAGCTCTGGTGGTGGTGGCGGTGCTGCAGCTGCTTCTCATCCTCCTCTTTTCTTTCTCCTCCTTTTCTCTCTCTCTCTCTCTCTCTCTCTCTCTCTCTCTCTCTCATAAATAAAAATATTTTTTAATGTAAAAGAAAACAGATAATGAAAAGACGGTTCACCCTGTCCTGGTGCTGACCAGGGACAGATGTACAGATATAGACAACAAACATCGGCTTTTGCTGCCGCAGTCCTGACCCTGAGTTTTCTTTCCTTTGGTCTCTCAGCTCTGGTTGCTGCGGGACAACGGGCAGCACAAACAATCCCATGTCTAGAGGCCTCGGTCACTGCTTCCCACCAGCCACATGGAATCGCGACACAGGTTTACCAGGCTCAGCACATTGAAATGCCAAGTTCCACCTTAGTCGTGACTCATGTGAAGTTTAAACAGAACGCCTCTTGCCTTTACCTGGCACCCTCCTGGGGTGCTGGGTCCTCAGAGCTGAGGGTGGACATGGTAGAGAGCCAGTCTACTCAGACATGTTCTGGCATTCTCCTATCCACCTCTGAGGACTCAGGTCTGAGCACCAGGAGAACTTAACACCAGTTAAGTTAGGAAAGAAGGAGAAACTGGGGACCTTGAGAGTTTCTAAGGGCAGAGTGTGAATGCCACTGAGATGAATCGGGGCTCCTGCATTGCTGTCCAGCCCCTGTCCTCAGGTTAGCCTCTAGCCAAAGCCCTTTTCCTCCTCGTGGGAGAATCACTATCTTCTGGCCCTGCCTGGGCTCACTGTGTGGCACTCCGATGCAGCCTTGCTTCAGCACGGAGTCCCTTAGAGAGCCTTGCTTGATGAGTACTCTAGGACAGATGCTAGCCTTCTCGGCTACTCAAGGTGGGCGCGTTCAGATGGAGAGCCACTCAGAAGACACTCACAGTCATTGAATGCTCACTGTTGGCTGGATTCGGGCTTGGTAGACTAGCCGTCAAATCAGGGCTAGCTGATGGAGCCCGCTGGGTGCTGCCTCCAGCTGTAGCCAGTGTGGTAACTAGGATTGGATGAATAATATTGTTTCTTTGGCCAAGTGCACTTGAGCTCTGACGACAGTGTAGATGAGCTTTGAGCCCCTGGGGACTCTCTGGGCCCCTCCTCAGCTAAGCACACCCCAGCCCCAGGGGCTGTCTCAGGCCTTGTACCTCATGCAGTCTCCCTGGACTCAGAAGTCCAACCTCCTTGGCTTTCTCAGGGATTAGTTTTGACATCGTCTCAAGGACTCGGGAACCCTAGGTTCCTCCCCACACTGAGTTGTCTTAAAAGCAATACCATATTGTTTCTGTTCACAACGCTGCACTTTGGTGGGGCTCGGGAGAACTGCTCCTGAGTGCTACTACCAGACTAGAGCTGCAGCCATGTGACTTGTCTGTCACTAACGCACCGGACACAGTGTCACCCAGTAGCATCGCCCAGCTGTTACAACTGGCCAAACACATTTGGGGCCTCTCCAAGGTGGCTGGGCTTCTTCCTACCACAGTGGTGGTTTTCCACGAGTGAATATGGCAGGAGAGACAGGCAGAGTCGCGGAGCCTTTGATGACCTGCGTAAGTGGCCGGTCACTTCCACCGCCACGTGGCTGTAAATGACTGTCTTGGGCTGGCTCCATGTGAAGCCCTTTGTGAACACACAGAACTTCTGTACCTTCTTATATATTGGTTTGTGAGAGAATGAATGGATGCCCCAGGCCCTCCAGCGTTGCATACAGCACTTTGTGCATCTGGCTGTAAGTGGGTACTGGGGAATCGAACCCAGGCTGTTAGAGAGCACTGAGGGTTCCGTGGTAGGAGTCTCACGTCCCACGTGAATCTAGGCTGTCAGACTTTGTAAGCAAGCACCTTTAACTGCTGAACTATCCCCTCAGCCCAATTTCTGTACTTTAAAACAATTTAAAATAAAATAAAGCTCTGCCTTTTACTTTCACTTTGTTGATGCAATGTTTTCGCCACAAAGGAACAAGAGATGATTTATTCTTGAGCCAAACATGAGTGACAGTCACCTAGGAACACTTCTTCAAGTTGCCTTAAGTAATAAGTTCCATTGTGAAAGTTTTTATAATCACAGAACAAAGAAAATTATCAGTCAAGTTATTTTTAAGATACAGTGGTGGGAACATCAGGTAGGTGGGTTATAGGAAATCTTTGCAATGGCTCACAGACGCTACCTGGTGACCTTCTTCGCTTTTAGGTTAGTAGAAGCTGTGGTCTGTTACGTTTATAAAAGGTTTTACTTAGTCAAAAGAATGTTGGTCAGACATGGAAGCAGACATGAGCTGCCAATTAAGGGGACAAAAGTTCAAGGTGGTTTTAATTCTGAATTTGCCAAGTTCTGTTTCCCCTGGCAGCCTGTGCAGTGCCTTCCAGCACTACACTAACTGCCTTCTGGGGGCTGGATACCATTCTGGACGTTGAAGGGTTTCTCGATGCTGATCGATGCAGTCTGTGGTTTCTTCAGTAACCAACTCTCAACAATCAGGAAGTTCTAATCAGTCAACTTTGTAGACTCTTTGGCATAGACATGCCTTTTTGTTTTTTTCAAGGTAGGGTCTCCCTCCTGGCCAGGCTGACCTGGAATTCACTATGTAGTCCAAGGCTGGCCTCAAACTCTCAGCCATCCTCCTACCTTGGCCTCCCTAGGGCTGGGATTAAAGGTGTGCCCTCCAAGCAAGGCTAATTCACAAGTATTAAATCTTTAATGTATTCACACCCTGGCTTCTGAACATCCCAAATTTTGACTCTTATGGTACCATTTCTAATTATTTAGAAAGGATGAGAGTGAAGTAATAGTACCCCATCGGCTGGAGAGATGGCTCGGAGGTTGAGGCACTTGCCTCCAGTGCCTAAGGCCCCGGGTTCAATTCCCCAGGACCCACATGGGCCAGACCCACAAGGTGGTGGCCCTGGTGCATTCTCTCTCTCTCTCTCTCTGCTTGAAAATGAATAAATTAAATATTAAAAAAATAGTACCCCATCTTCCAAGGTTTACAGATACAGGGCTGAGTGAAAGTGCCCCTGCGCACCTCATCTCCTAGCACCAGTGGCCCTTGGGCTGTGGATGTGGTTTCTTCCTGGCCCACATTCAGTCCACTTGGCCCCACTTCCCGACCCAGGAAGGATACCGAGGCTTTGTGCACATCCGCATGCCGCTTCTGCTGTTATGTGATTGGTGCAGGAGAGGTAACTTACCCAGCAGGCATTTGTGTCTGGCCAGGCAAGGATTTTTGGTTTGTTTGCTGGTGTCTCATGTAGCTGAGGGGCCTGGCACTTAGGGTCCTCCGGCTTCACCCACCACACCCAGTTTATTCAGGACTTTGTAAGTGGAAGGCAAGCACTCTACCAACTGAACGACAGCCCCAGGCTTGTAATGCACTTCAGACAAGTTTCTTTGAATCGTGAAAAATGAAGACCTTCTTGAGCCACTTTCTGCCCTTGAAAGCTCTGGGCTGTGCCCTCACAGCCATGCGCTGCACCAAATGGAAGTCTTTACCAGTAACTAGATTTGGGTAACTCTAGTAGGGTGGTTTGATCTTTTTCCAAGCTCAGACACAATAAGCACTTCAATGAATAATACTATAGATCTTTTGAAATATTATTAAAATTCTTTGTTAATTTTAGAATTTCTAACATTTTTGTCAGTAGTTAATAAACAAATGCACTTTTTATTTTTGTCTTTAGATATTTTATACATTTGGTTTTTCAAAAAATATATCTTATTTATTTACGAGAGAGAGAGAGAGAGAGAGAGAGAGAGAGAGAGAGAGAGAGAGAGAGAGAGAGAGGGAAAGAATGGGCACCCTATCATGGGAACTGGGGAATTGAACTCTCTGGTCTTCCTGTTTTGCAAGCAAATGCCTAAAACACTAACCCATCTCTCCAGCCCACAGATGCACTTTTACAAATGAATTCTTAAAGATGTCATTTAAAGATTTGAATTCCCACATGTAGAACTGAACTGTATCTAAATAGGTTAGATACAGAAGAAGAGACTCTCTAATAAGAGGTCAGATATGGGGACTGTCATGGTTTGGTACAGGTGTCCCCCACAAACAATTGGATGTGTTCTGATATCGATCCTCAGCTGATGGCAGTTTGGGTTTTACAGCCTCGATGAAGCTGTGTTGTTGGGGGCGGGCTTATGGGGTTATAAGCCAGCTTCCCCTTGCCAGAGTTTGGCACACCTTCCTGCCGCTGTTTGCAGCGCTGTGGCGGAGGTGATGTCCACCCTCTGCTCATGCCACCGTTTTCCCTGCCAGAATGGAGTCTCCCCTCGAGTCCGTAAGCCAAATAAACCCATTCCTCCACAAGCCGCTTTTGTTTGGGTTCTTCCTGTGCAGCAACTAGAAAGCTGACTGCAACAGGGACCCCGTTCCCACTCCTTGGCACCTCAGGACTAATTCCTTCCCTTGAGAAAAGAGGCATTCCTGTCTACTCTGAAGGTTAATTGTGAAGATGTACTGAACTGTATGTTACAATGCTTTAAAAATGTCTGATAGCCAGGTGTGGTGGTGCACGCCTAAATCCCAGCACTCGAGAGGCAGAGGGAGGAGGATTGCCCTGAGTTTGAGGCCAGCCTGAGACTACAGAGTGAATTCCAGGTCAGCCTGGGCTAGAGTGACACCCTGCCTCAAAAAAAAAAGTCTGAAAAAAATCTGGAAGCAACATTAAGGGCTATTGCATTCATGACTTCTCAGGGCTGATTCCACAAGACTGTATCATATGGGGGGGGGGCAATAACATCAAGTAGAAGAGGGACTGGTTGGAAAAAAGGCATTCAGTGGAAGGGGCTAGGGGAGGGGGCAAAGCAGGGTGGTGGGAGGGGATTTTGATCAGGGTACATTGTGTATATGAATAGAGGTTGTCAATAAAAAGTTGAAAAAGGGCTTCAGAAATGGCTCAGCAGTTAAGGTGCTTGCCTATAAAGCAGAAGGACCTGAGTTCGATTCTCCAGTACCCACGTAAAGCCAGATGCAACGGTGGCATGGGTGTCTCTTTTGCAGTGGCTGGAGACCTTCAAAATAATAAATAAAGCTTTTCTTAAGTTGAAAATAATGTTTGGAAACAAGCCTAAATGTGACCTTGGGTTTCAATACTCAGATGCAAAAGGAAAATGAAAGCCATCATTGATTCATTCCATGAATGTTTTTGGCCTCCCGCTGAATGTGACATTCTGGTAGGTCATGAATATTTATTGGCCACCTGCTAAGAGTGGCATTTTGAAAGGGTGACCAGCCTTTAGTAAGAAATAAGACATTGGTTCACATATTCTGAGTATTCAGAGGATGGGCCACTTCCAGATGCCGGATGTGAGTCAGCTGGAGACACTCCTGAAGGAAGTGCAGGTATTCGCACAGGAGCATTCCTTCTGCATAGCCTCCTTCAGAACTGTGCCTTAGAAAACTGAATCTTGGGGGCTGGAGAGATCTCCAGTTAAAGTGCTGGCTTGCTGACTTTGATACCCACATAATGCTAGATGCATGAAGTGCAAATGAGTTTGTTTGCAGCGGCTGGAGGCCCTGGCACACTCATTCTGTTTCTCTCTTCTCTCTTTCTCTCTGCTTGCAAATAATAAATAAATAAATTTTTTAAAGAGAAACATGAATCTCAGTGCTGGAGAGGTGGCTCAGCATTAAAAGAGCTTGCTGTGCAAGCCTGACAGCTGCAGCCAGGATCCCGAGAACCCACATACAGCTAGAAGCAAGTCTCAATGTGCCAAGGGCAATGGAGGATTGTTAGGAGACTCCTGAAGCTCACAGGCAATAGCACAACAAGGGAGACCCTTTCTCAAACAGGCTGGAAGGCAAGAGCCAGCCTGCTGAGGTTGTCCTATGACCACATGTGTACTGTGTACATGTGCACCCACACCCCCACACACATACACACAGAATCCAAGAGCAGTGATGGCTCTTCTCTGCTCACCAGGGAAGGACTAAAGCATGAAAAAAGGTAAGAGGCCCACAGTAAATGGGCTCCCTAGGAACTCAGTTCTGGGGTCCTAGGTGGCTGCATGGGAGACTTGCTGTCTAGTGACTCCATGTACACCCACCCTGGTTTGGGGCTCTGGACAAAGATGGTACATGGGGTCAGTCCACCTGTGTTTTTCCTGTCAAGGTGCAATGGTTAGGTTTTGTTGTCAACTTGATTTTTTAAATTATCTTGGGTGGGTCTCCGATGTTCACAATAAGGCACCTTCAGGCTATATAAAGGGGAAGCAAAGGGCTGGAGAGATGGCTCAGCAGTTAAGGCACTTGTCTCCACTGCCTAAGGCCCTGGGTTCAATTCCCCAGGACCCACATATGCCAGCCCCACAAGGTGGCCCTGTGTAGGACCCAGCCTGGCTGCATATCTGAGAGCTAAGCTTTAATATGCATCCGGATGAGAGCATGGTAGCTAATGCCTTTGTTCCTAGCACACCTGTGCCCCCAGGAGGCAGGGGGGATGGCTGAAGGCCCTAAATCCTGTTTACAAGTGCTAATAGGTTTTACTCCTGCTGGCTGAGTTTCTGTACCTGTCCCTGTTTACTGAGCCCCCTTTGTGTAAGAGATAAGGCAGTGCAACCCATCCCTAGATTGTATATAAGGTTGGATGTGAAAATAAAGTTTTGAGATCTGCTTGGACACTTCTCCTGGCTGCGTGTGATTGTCCAGCCGCCATGCTCACCTTTCCTCGATGGAGCCAGGTCTCCTGATGGCCAGAGATACAGGCTCATTTAGCAGGGGGCCAGGGACCCGTGCAGTAACCTGGAGAAGTACCCGACATCTGGCGCCCGAACACGGACTTGAAGTCTAGTAATCTCGCTGCTTCTCCCAGTTCTATACTTGTCTGTTTTGTCCGTCTGAGTTGCCAGGGGAGCCCCCTGCTCATCGAGTGCCAATCGGAATCTAGGTGAGTGAGACCCACATTTGGCCAATGGGTAACGCAACAGGCAAGTCAGGACCCAGCGCTCAGGGCGCTGTGCTTATGGCAAAAGATTGGGTCTGGAGGTCTGAGACACAGACCACAGGCCCACGAAACACTAAAAGTCACAGGACCCAGTGCTCAGAGCAATGTGCTTATGTCAGGAGATGGGCTTGGAGGTCTGAGACACAGATCACAGCCCCAGGAAAGGCACAAATAATGCTAATAAGGCCTGCATTAATAGTATCCTAGCAACAATTGGTCATATATAAATATTTAGGTTTATTTAAGCTTACTTAGACTTAAATTAATTTATAAGGCTTTTTCCCTATCTATACAGATGTAAAAGTGAGTTAAGCCTCATGGCACATGCAACGTCTCTCATACTTATGGATTTGTTACAAGAAAGTCTCCAGTTTGGGTTATAATATGTCTGCTATTTTCTCTAAATATATATATAGCACAGAAGTGATATCTTTCAGCCAGTCAGAAATCCAGAAATCCAGGTGCAGGCCCCTGGGGCTGAATAACAATGGTCACTCAGGGCTAACCCCAGGGAGTACAGCCTTTTGTTTGTAGGAGAACAGCAGCTCGAGAAATTGATTTTTGCCTTTATGATTTTGAGTTTTGCCTCTCATTTGGTTATTGGTCTTTGTTGCCTATGGACTAAGGAATTCCATATGGCCATGAGGTCTTTCCCCAAGAGAAGGCTGAGACCCCATGGGACTTTAAGGGAAGGCTCTACAGGCTGAATTCAATTGATTTGATTTCTGGTCAATTTGTGATTGATTTGGTTTCTGGTCAATTTATATGCTTAATGGGATAAGAAATTCCTTCTTCTGGGTTACTCAAGGGCACCTGTCTAATGTACAATGTTCTAATTTTAGCTATGCCACAGACTTATTATTTTCTTTCAGGCTACCTCAATCAGTTTTAAAAATTCTATAAAGGTTGATTTGTCAGAGATATTCAAAAGTTATCAAGGTAGCAAAAATTTTCCAGATATGATAAAGGTATTGTGTTTTGCCTAAATGTATACATAATATTAAAGATATGGGTTGTCAATTTTCTTAAAACTACATTCACTGAGACATTACATAAAAATGTCTAATTTCCTATTAATAAGGATGTCTAATTCTTATTACTTATTTTATATAACTTAATACTTAAGTCAGATTGGTATGATTTCTCTAAATTCTATATAAGGTAAATATGTGTTAGACGCCAATTCTATAAAAGCCAGCTATATGTACTGGTTCTCAATCTTGGACTAAACAATAATAGAAAAATCAAGATATTATTGTGTTCAATCTGACTCTGTATTCAAAAGAGCTCATTGGATACAGACCCAGAAACAGACATATTTCCAATACTTTCTCATAAACTGGTCTGGCCAACTGGTTTATTGACGAATGTAAGGGAAATAAAACGAAGAGATTTGTGTCCTCCTTGTGATGCTAGAGTCCATGATTGTATGGGTAAACTGAGTCAAAAGAAAAAATAAAAACAAGGTTTCTTTTCTCATCTATTGCTCAATGGTTAGAGAAATTGTCTACTGTAAGTGCTATATGTTTTCTGCTTGCTTATAAATAAAAAAGAGGTGGGAGAATGCCCCTAGAAAGTGTCTTACTTATAGGTCTATGTTAAGGATCAGGCTGTTCAATGGTTAGAGATACTCTTTAATAGTTATACTCATTTGGCAAGTACAAATTTCTATATATAGTGGTTGATAAAGATATTTGCTTAGTCTCTTAATAAAAAAATTAATTTTGGGGTTTTGCAAAAAGATAAGTCACACCCCAAGTCAGCTTTAAATACTAAATAATTCTCTAGTCTAAGTTTTTATAAAATAGAGTACAACTGTTCTTTTGCTTGTGAAACCACAAAAAGAACTCTTAAGGTACTCACCCAGGCTAACTATATTTCTTTGTCAGTATATAATTTATTGAAAAATTAAGATTTTAAGATAAAGGTTGCTTACTGGTATTAATTTTCTAAAATAAGGTTCTCACATCTAAAAACATTGTGGGTTTAAATGATTTCTATTTGTTCATGCTAATGCTATCAAATGATTATCATTGGACTTATACAACTTAAGGTTTGATTTCAGCCATTGTGGCTTCTATCCTCCTATTAGGTAAATAAGTTGAAGGAACTTAAGCTTTTATATAATTTCTGTCATGGATAAGACATAATTGTCTTATGTTTATAAGAATCATTACTATATATCAGGTTAATTAAGGCCTAATGTTAAGCTAACAACATTGGTTGTCACATGTTTTCTTTTTCAAAATCAGATTGATATTAGAATTCAGCTGTTCTGATTTAACAAGACTCTGCTTCATTGTGGATAATCACAGAGTCTCCATCTAAGATATTATTTCAACAATTGTCTTATTTTGTGTATTTAAACTAACTCTTTAAGACATATTCCCTACTCCAGGATGCAAGTTCAGACATCTGAGGAAAACTATTTCAGCCTCTACACTTTGAGTTTCCAAACCCTCCTGAATAATTGGTATGTTTTCCAACATAGATGCTGTCTTTCTAGACTGTTCTTGATCTGGTGACTTCCAGGTTAGATCTCTATATTTGGACTTATTGCAGAAAAATGCTTCAAAACTATGTTTGTCTATAGTAACACTTGTGCTTTTATTGAAATAAAATGCTATATCTATTTCTCTTGAAAACTATTAATATATGTCTTATGCTTTGCAAGCCATACAGGAACCATCTCAGACCATATCAGATGCTATGATGCCATTCAGTAAACAATTCCAGGGATGGATTTGAGTTTCCACGGTGGACAGCAACCTAACAGTGAACCACTCCCCACTTCTGGGGGAGTCACCCTACCTCCTGCCTCATAATGTGAGACAGGACAAAATCTTGGCAATGTGTAATATGGCTAATGGGTCTCTTTCTCTCTTGGGCCTTAGATAGGGACCCTCCCCTCTCTGAGGAATACCCCCAGTTGCCTTAACTTCGTGTCGTATTCAGCAGGAAAAAGACCAGAGAGAGATTTCTTCGTCCCCATTTCCCAACAGCAATTGGGGTATCCTCAAGAGAGGGGGGGAATTATATAAGTTTAGGAATAAGACTCCACACAAGGTTGCCAAGGACCTGGGAGAGGGTTTGGCTATGTCTTTCCCATTGGGGAGACTTGCCCCACATGAATAATCGCTTGCAGGATGATACCCGCAAAGCAAGACATTTGTGCTTCTTTACAGGAATGTGGGGACTCTTGAGGATGCAAGCTGCCTCCCATGTCTTAAGGTCCAGAGTGCAGTCATCTTTACAACTGACAGGGCTTAAAGCAGCTGCTCCCAAATCTATCTAGCCAGAATGATGCCCTGCCCCCACAGAAGCCACTGCTGCAGCTAAATGGCACCCTGTCCCTGCAGGCCATCACCCCCACTCTGCTGAGAAGGACAAGAAACAGCTACCCTGGCCTTTGCCCTGAGATTGCTGGAGCAGAGATGGACATTAACAGAGTCTAATCAAAACTCCCTTCAAGCAACTGTTAAAAAATTATTATACTATGTTTTATGTTATTTCTTGGGGGTGAGAAAGTATTATACTATGTTCTATATTATTCCTTAGGGGCTAAAAATATTATACTATATGTTATATTTTTTCCTAAGGTAGGGGGGACTAAAGAAATATTGTGCTTTTGTATTATACTTTTGTTGATCATACAAGAGTTATTAGGGACTCCCTTAAGCCAACAATAGGGGCTCAGAAAGCAGGATAAAGCCTCCTCAATCTTGGTTCATACAGTCTCCATGGCTAGGCTAATTACTTTTAGGTCAATGAGATACAGCTCATGGCATTGAGGGTCCAGATATTGTCTGCCCAACAGTAATTTTCTCTCAGGATATGAGGGGCCCACTTTGGAGGCTTGCTCCTTGGTCTGGGGTCTGAGGGGTTCTGTTTAGAGCTAAACTCCCCCACAATTATGACAAGTATGAGGTGGTCCCAGAGTGTGTGGCCAAACTCTCCTGCTTACAAGCAAACAGAAAAGAGTGAGATGTAGGACCCAGCCTGGCTGCATATCTGAGAGCTAAGTTTTAATATGCATCTGGATGAGAGCATGGTAGCTCATGCCTTTGTTCTTAGCACACCTGTGCCCCCCAGGAGGCAGGGGGGATGGCTGAAGGCCCTAAATCCTGTTTACAAGTGCTAATAGGTTTTACTCCTGCTGGTTGAGTTTCTGTACCTGTGTTCCTGTTTACTGAGCCCCCTTTTGTGTAAGAGATAAGGCAGTGCAACCCATCCCTAGATTGTATATAAGGTTGGATGTGAAAATAAAGTTTTGAGATCTGCTTGGACACTTCTCCTGGGCGCTCACCTTTCCTCGATGGAGCCAGGTCTCCTGCTGGCCAGAGAGACCAGCTCATTTAGCAGGGGGCCAGGGACCCATGCAGTAACCTGGAGAAGCACCCGACAGCCCTGGTGCGCTCTCTCTCTCTCTCTCTCTCTCTCTCTCTCTCTCTCTCTCTCTCTCTGTATTTCTCTGTTTGAAAATGAATAAATAAAATATTTTTTTAAAAAGGGGAAGCAAAATCTCTTCACCCCCCCGCCACCTGTTTTGCTGTTCTGTGTGTGTGGTGCTGGTGATGGGTTTTTCTCTCTCTTCTTGGACCTGTGTAAGGGGACCAGCCTCTTTCACTGTTATGGGACTTCCCCTGCATCTGTAGCTTCAATAAATCCTTTGCTCCCATAACTGTGCCTGGTTTGGAGATCCATCCCAGTGGTGTGTGGTTGACTACTATGGAATGCATTTTCCCAGTGGAAACTTAGCACCTATTCATTTATACATACATTTCTGAAATATCTTCTGATTCTCTGTGGACCTTTAGAGCTCTAGAGCTGTGCATTCATATGGCAGGCAGCTGGCCACATGCGCCCTGAAGTATCATGAGTACAGGGTGAGTTGTACTGTTAGTGTAGAATACATTGGATGTCAGACACTTAGTATAAAACACAAAATAGGGCTGGAGAGATGACTCAGCGGTTAAGGCACTTGCCTCCAGTGCCTAAGGCCCCGGGTTCAATTCCCCAGGACCCACATAAGCCAGACCCACAAGGTGGTGGCCCTGGTTTTCTCTCTCTCTCTCTCTCTCTGCTTGAAAATGAATAAATAAAATATTTTAAAAATAATAACAATAATAAAATAAAACACAAAATAGAAACTAATCATTTTGATATTGATCACACACTGAAGTGATAATATTTTAGATAAGTCATATCAAATGTGATTAAAATCTATTTCATCTGTTTCTTTTTATGTTTCTAATATGCCTGCTAGAATGCTTTTGAATCATTATAGAGGCTGATTTCTGCTTCTGTTGGATACTGCTATTCTAAACCATTGATTCCTGGTCAAGGGAAAGAATCCCAAGTGTCAACTATCAAGTTCCTACTTGGTGTTTAAACTTACTGCTCTTCTGGTCTGGGGGTGCAGGCCTACCATCCCAACACTCGGGAGGCTGAGGAGGTAGGTGCCAAGTTCAAGGCCAGCCTGAGCAACTTAGTGAGACTGTCTCAAAAGATAAAAAGAGCTAGCGATATAGTTCAGTAGTAGAATGCTTTCCTAGCCCTAGGCTTAATCCCACCACTGGAAAATAAGAATGCAGTGCTTGTCATCATTCAGGAAAGGATGGCCATCCTAACCCCAGAGATGCAGAAAGCTTTGGGAGAATAGAGGCCAAGGAAACATTCTACCTTTTGCTTTTTGCCTTATTTCCCACAGATCACTGAGCACAGGGCTAATTCTCTAAGGTACAACTTCTTCAAATATGAGTCACACCCCAAGGGAAATTATTTATTAAATGTCTTAAATTTGTGGAAAATTTGGCAACAATAAAGGGTTTCTGCGTGTGCAAAAAAAAATTAGCTAGGCATGGTGGCACATGCCTTTAATCCCAGCACTCAGGAGGCAGAGGTAGAAGGATTGCTATGAGTTCTAGGTCAGCCTAGGCTACAGTGAGACCCTACCTCAACCCCCCCCAAAAAAAACAATTAATTGAAAAATCAAATGTTTAATGGACCTGAGGTTTCGGGCAGCACTCACCTGTGTTGTATCCTGTGACTTCACTGCAGCCCTGGTGCTGAACACACATGGTCGGTGCACTTGCACAGTGCAAGTCACAGGTCGTAAGAGACAGCAACAAATGCTGCCTGAACAGCTTGGCTCAGAGTCAGGACTACTGAGGGTTATGAATTACAGTGTTTGCACTGCACACACACAGCTTTCTACTCTTGTGTTATAGAAACATGATGGTTTAATTATGAAAGCAATGGCTCAATAACCTTCTATCAACCCTTAGCCTGTAAATATCAAATTAGTATATCTTTAGATTTTATTGTGTTTGAATTTTTAAAATTGCTATTTGAGTTGCCTGATTTGAGGTCATATAAAAATTATTGTTGTAGTTAGCTTTTGGTTATTGTGCAGAAAAGAAACTGACCAAAAGGCAGCTTTTGGAGGAATGGGTTTACTTTGGTTTACAGACTCAAGGGGAAGCTCCATCATGGCAGGGAAAATGATGGCATGAGCAGAGAGAGTGGACATCACCTCCACCACGGTACTACAAACAGCAGCAGGAAGGTGTGCCAAACACTGGCAAGGGAAGCTGGCTACCCATAACTAACACCCATAAGCTAACACCCATAAGCCTGCCCCCAACAACACAGCTCCAACAAGGTTCCAATTCCAAAACTGCCATCAGCTGGGGATCAAACATTGAGAACACATTAAGTTTATGGGGGATACCTGAATCAAACCACTATAATTATTAAATGGATTTTGCTTGGGTTTAGAACAGAATTTCCAATAATTTCTGAAATGGCTTTGAATGTACTTCTGTAATTTTCACTGTTTTTATGCAAAACAGAATTCTCAGCATTGATAATTACAAAATAAAAATATTGATCAACTCTCAAAAATGTTGATGATACTCTGTCTTGTAGTATTAAATTTTCAACCAAGATTTAGTTCTTTTGTTTGTTTATTTGTTTGAGACAAAGTTTCACTGTCACCCAGGCTGACCTAGAGCTCACTCTGTCACCCAGGCTGCCCTCAAATTCATTACTATCCTCCTACCTTAGCCTTCTGAGTGCTGGGATTAAAGATGTGCACCACCACACCCAGCTCAATTTTTAATTCTTTATGTAAAAATGAATAGGCACATCTATTATATTAGTCTGCAAGTTTGCTTTCAACTTTAACAAATGACAAATTCATATGTAAATCAAAGAATTGGTTTTTTAAAAATTATTAAATTTGTTCAGGAAGTTTTTCCCTACTCCTGTCTTGTGGGTAGATCCTATTTTTTTCTTCCAGGGTTTTCAAGTTTCAGGTCTTACGTTGAGGTCTTTGATCCATTTGGAGTTGATTTTTTTTAATTATCCATAATGAGATAAATTTAATGAACAAATAATGAGTTGTTATCCCCAGTTCCCCAGTGCCCCTCTTCCCTATCCCCAGTCAGCTGGATATCCTCCTCCGTGGGCAGTCTGGATCAGTCCATGGGGTAGGGGATTATGGATAGCCTAGGAGTCAACCCGGTTCCTCCCACCTTAGTGTGATGTTACTGAGGGGATCAATGTCTCTGGGAGTTCTCCCCCACCATGGCTCTCACAATCTTTCCGCCCCCTCTTCCGCTCAGTTCCCTGAGTCATGGTGGGTGAGTATTAAGGCTGCTTTATTGTTGAGGTCTTAGGGGTCTCTGCACTTCTGCTTTAGGTTGTGTTGAAAATCGTTGGTGTCTGTCTGGCTTATCCTGGGTTGACTGATTGGCTGTGGTTATGGGTCTCTTGTTTATCCCACCATTCCCTGCGGGATTCCATATGGATCCTCCACGGTAGGTCTGGTGTGGCTCATCTCTTCCCAGGATGTCAGCTATCGGCCTGCAGTTCGTTGGTAGGGTTGGATGAGCCTCAGCTCTCTTGCTACCTTCTGAAAGATACAAATGGAATCTCCATTGGAGAGTGAGATCAGTATAGGTTACCTGAGATACACATTTCTGAATTAGCTAGAGTCTATTATTAGTAGCGCTTTGTATATCACTCGTATAGTGCATCTCTCTTTGGGGGCCCAAGAGTTTGGTTCCCATTGTATTTCACCCTGAGTCCCCAGTTCCATGGAGTTGATTTTTACACATGATGAGAGGAGGGGGGTCTAGTTTCACTTTTTTTAAAATTTTTTTCTGAGGACACATTTCACATTTTATTTACATTTTAAGACTAACTATAATCTCAAAATCACATATCCATACACCTGTTTCCTTTTCGTTGACTTCACTTAAAATTTAAATGCATGGTTTATTAAACAAAGACTGTAAATAAGTATTTATCATATCTGTTACATGTACCAAACAGGAACGCTTTTAACAGAAATGCATCAGCCCCCCACCCTGAAACATCTTTTTATTATAAATACAGGTATCAAAACAGTCCTGAACCTATTTTTGAAACTACTAGTAGTCGGCACCCACAGCGCTTCAAGAATTAACACAATTTGTAACAATATTCATTGTACCTGTTACTTTAAACAATTTCAACTGCAACTCTCTAAGCAAGACGGATCAAGCTGCCGTTTGTTTTTCCTTCTTGAGATTTTCCTTCTCAGAAACACCGGATTCCAATTCCACTGCCATCTGACACTTCTTGCAAGCTTTCTTTCATCCTGTAAACCTGAAGGCGGTATTCGAGGACTCCAGGTTCATGTTTAAATGACAGTGCCTTAACAAGAGAACAAAAAATTGTGCTGCCTTTTTTTCCTCCTGTTCCCTGAAAACATAATGGGTGTACATATATTAAATATATTCTTATAAATTTCTGGGTCATGTTTACCAGCTGGGATTCTTTTACTTAATGTGTGGGTATTTTGCCTTGTGTTATTTAATCAAGACATTAACATGAGTCGAAGGTTGTTGATTTAAGACAAGTTTGAGATCCACTAAAATTAACTGTTCTATGTCTGTCCTTCTGGTGGCTGTGGAAGCTTCATATTTTCTTTAGAGATCATTAGACGTCTTAGCTCTTGAAGTACAACTTTAATGCTGTATGAATTTTGCCATTTTGCTAACACTGGTATGCTCGCTGTATCCACCATTCCACTGGAATTATTTATTCCATTCATATTAATTTTTGTTACAAATCTAACTGATGGAGGAGCTTCTGGGTATTTAGGTCCACATTCTACTTTCAGGCTGTATATTCTGTTTTCATAGTTTGTCCCTAGTGGCCCAATAATCATGACTGTTCACCTCGAAAGAGTCATGTCTTCGTCATCTTCCAGGCCCCAGCTAACCGTACCATCACCCACTCCTTTCTGTCCTTCCTCCAGTTCGTCCAACAAGCAAAAATTACGAGGCACTTTCAGTCCTGTGGAGACTGCCATCTTGTCCAACAGCCCCATGCAGCCCTTTTTTTTTAAACAAATATTTATCCAATTTGTCCAGCACCATTTGTTAAAGATGCTGTCTTTACGCCAGTGAACGTTGTTGGCTCCTTTGTCAAATATCAAGGAGCTATAGTTACTCAAACTAAGATTAGGGTCTTCAATTCTGTTCCAATGGTCTGTCTGTTTTTATGCGAGTACCATGCTGTTTTTGTTAATATGGCTTTGTAATATGTCTTTAGATCTGGAATATCGCTTGAGGAGTTTTTTTTCTTTTTTTTTTAACTGAGGATATATTTGGCTATCAAAGGCTTTTTGCCATTCTAAAAAGTTTTTGAGATTGTTTTTTTCTACGTCTGTAAAGAATGAAGCTGGGCATTGAATCTGTATATTGCTTTTGGAAGAATTGCCATTTTTACAATATTAATTCTACCTATCCAGGAAGTGCAATAATCACTTAACAAATGGGATCTCATCAAGCTTAAAAGCTTCTTTACAGACAAATATGCCATACTCAGAGTCAATAGACAGCCATCAGACTGGGAGATAATCTCTGCCAGCTACAACAGAGACAGAGGTATAATATGTAGAATTTACAAAGAACTAAAAAAAAATAAAAAAATCAAACAGCCCTCTCACAAAATGGGGCATTGATCTCAACAGAATTCACAGAGGAGGAAATACAAATGGCCAATTCTCACTTAAGAAAGTGCTCCTAGACAGGCGTGGTGGCACACGCCTTTAATCCCAGCACTCAGGAGGCAGAGGTAGGAGGAGCAACATGAGTTCAAGGCCACCCTGAGACTACAAGGTGAATTCCAGGTCAGCCTGGACTAGAGCGAGACCCTACCTCGAAAAACAAAAAAAAAAGAAAAAAGAAAGAAAGAAAGAAAGTGCTCCTCATCCTTAATCATCAGGGAAATGCAAATCAAAACTATAATGAGATTTCACCTTACTCCAGTCAGAATGGCAATCATCAAAAAATCCAACAACAATAGATGCTGGTGAGGAAGGGGGGCCAGGAACCCTCATTCACTGCTGTTGGGAATGCAAACTTGCACAATCACTATGGAAAGCAGTGAGGAGGCTCCTGAACAGGATGGATATAGAACTACCAATGTTCCCAGCTATCCTTCTACTGGGCATCTACCCTCAAGATTTCAAGCCTCAGCACAGAGACATATGCTCAACCATGCTTATAGCAGCTCAATTCATAATAGCTAAGAATTGGAGCCAACCCAAACGCCCATTGCTGGATGAATGATATCAAATTGTGGTACACTATGGAATTCTCCTCAGCTGAAAGAAAAAAATGACATAATGAAATTTAAAGAAAAGTGGGCAGACTTGGAGCAGATCATACTTAGCAAACTCACACAAAAACAGAGACAAGAGCCGGGCGTGGTGGCGCACGCTTTTAATCCCAGCACTCGGGAGGCAGAGGTAGGAGGATTGCCGTGAGTTCAAGGCCACCCTGAGACTGTACATAGTGAATTCCAGGTCAGCCTGGACTAGAGTGAGACTCTACCTCGAAAAACCAAAAAAAAAAAAAACAAAAAAAAAACAAAACAAAAAACAAACAGAGACAAATGTTGCCTATTCTCCCTCATATGTGGTTCCTAACCAGGTTAAGCTTAAACTCTAAGCAAACCTAACAGGTGAATTGAGAGACTGTAAAACAGGATAGAAGGAAGGTGGGGGGGAGAAAAGGAAGGCAGGGGAACTTTTACAATAAGATAAATCAATAATGAATCAATACCATAAAATCCTTACTTTCATACAATAAGTACTTTAGGAAGCTGTGGGCATTGCCTGGTAAGAGGGGCCCTGAATAGAATGGGAGGAAGTCTTAGCCCAAGAAATATTGCTCAGGCCTGCATCTCCCTGTCCCAGTTAATGGTTCCTTCCCACACTGAGCTGTTGATCAAAGAGACCCACAAGGTCCCCAAAATGTGACAGACTTCTGTCAAAGCTCTTGAATACCTGCCCCAGGCCTAAGGGAAGACCCTATTGCTGAAGAAATCACAGTGTCATCACACAACACCTAGAGATCCTTCTAGATCCAGAATGGTAACCAGCTCCCAGATGGTAGCATGTGTAGCACTGGAAGGTGTGGCATGAGCTGCCAGGGGAAATTGGTCAATGAAATTTGGAGAAAGCAGAGACCACTGATATACAATATAGACACTTGTCACAAGAATGCTGACACACTGCTCTATGGAAGAGACCAGCAAGTCAAGAAATGCTCATCTGTGCAATAGTGGCGCTAAACATCCAGGCATGGTGGTGATGCCTTGGGAAAAATGAATGACTTAGGGATGCTCTGACAAGGGTTCTCCAGAGCACAAGCAACGGGCATTTGGATCAAAGACAGCAGACACTGCCCAGCTCTTTGATTGGTGGTCTGCAAAGGAGAGAGGGTGCATCGAATGTCCAAGGGAACCTTTAGGGCTGGGGATTCGGCTCAGTTGGGAGAGTGTTTCCCTAGCATGCATGCAACCCCGAGTTCAATCCCCATCACTGTATTAAAACCAGGCATGGTGACCCATGCCTGTAATTCCAGCACCATGGAAATGAAAGCAGGACTCGAAGTTCAAGGTTTCCCTCGGATACGAAGGGGTTCAAGGTAGCCTGGACTGAAAACAAAAGGAGGGAACTGTCAATATTCCATCACGGGCTGGGAGGGGCTCATGAGTCCCCGCTCTGAACGGCTTTTGGCAGCTAATGATTGCTGGGGTGTAAATTGCCCACGCTCCAGTAAACAACCTTCCTCTCATGCAGGCAACCCTAATTAAACACACAGAAAGGGGAGGGTTTGGAGATAGCTCGGGTTAAAAGCCCTTTATGTGCAAGCCTGATGACTGGAGTTCAGATCTCCAGAACCCAGGTAAAACCCAATGCAATTAGAGCACGCATCTGTGACAGTGGGAGGTGGAGCCGGGAGAATCCCACAAAGCCAGCTGGCATTTGTAATGGGGAGAGCCAGAGAGAGAAACCCTTTCTCAGCAAGATGGAAAGGGAGAAGCTGACACCACAGGTTGTCCTCTGACTTCCACACACTCACACACACATACACACCACACACAGCAAAACAGAGCAGAAATATGGAAGTAGGCTAGGGAGTAGTTGGAAGAGAAGGGCTTCAGCAGGAGAGGAGTAAGAGATGGTGACGGGAGGTGAACATGCCCAAGGATATTATATTCATGTGTGAAATTGTCAAAAAAAATGAAAAAGCTCGGGCCGTAACACAGCTGGTAGAGTGCTTGCCTCCCATGCTCATGGGTTTGATCCCTGGCACTTTATAAAATCTAGCGTGTGGCACATACCTGTACCAGCACTACAGAGCTGGAGGCGACGGGGTTAGGAGATCAAAATCATCCTACATAGTGATTTCAGAACTACATAATTAAGTCCAAGGCCAGATTGGGACACATGAGACCCTTTCTCTTAAGGAAAAAAAGGTAAAGAAAAGGAAAAAGAAAAGAAGAAGAAGCCGAGCATGGTGGCGCATGCCTTTAGCCCCAGCACTAGGCCGAGGCAGGAGGAGTGCTATGAGTTTGAGGCCAACCTGAGACTACAGAGTGAATTCCAGGTCAGCCTGGGCTAGAGCGAGACCCTACCTCGAAAAACCAAATAAATAAATAAATAAAATAAAATAACATGGCCTGGACAGATGGCTCAGAGGTTATGGCACTTGCCTACAAAGCATAACAACTGGGGTTTGGTTCCCCAGTTCCCACATAAAGCCAGATGCACAGAGTGGTACACGCACCTGGTGTTTGTTTGCAGCAGCTGGTGGCCCTGGCACGCCCATTCTCTCTGTCTCTCTCTCTCTCTGCATGCAAATATATATATATATGTATATATATATTTATAAAGCCTATGACAGGAAGTCATAAGCACTGGTGAGGAAACTACTACTGTTGTCTTGCTAAATTGATAGCTCACCAATCTGCCCTCCAAATATTTATGTTCATGCCTATATATCAATTAATGTTTTGGCTAGAGAAGCTTTTCTCTTCAGAAGGTGGTAACCACTAGGGAAACTCAAAATTTACCAACGTGCTGAGAAGTGGCAGTGGAGTGTTCAGCACTGAGTGAGGTGTCTCTATCACACCCTCCAAGGCCAGGGACTCTGGGTCCGTGGGTTACTTAGGGGGTTGCAGTGCGCATCAACTCCCCGTTCACCCACGGGAGCTGGGTGAGCAGTGGCTTGGAACAGCCGTGAGCTGAACGAGAGATGAGACTCTCGGGAGAACGCGGCAGTGGGCAGTTCTCCTTTTATTGGTAGATAACAGTTGTTTTTATAGAGAAAAGTCAGAGGTAGAAGCATAGGAAGCAAGATCTACGGGCATCTCATGAGTTTGATTGGTAGGGGCCAGTATCCTAATTTACATAGATAAATTGAGGGGCTACGTGACTCTATACATGGATAGAATGGTGATGTCAGCAGAGGAAATGAAACCTTTAGGTTTGTCATTTGCAGTTGGAATAAGTTAGGCTTTGATCTGCTTATCTTATCTTGGGGACAGCTGTGGCCTGCCTAGGGGCTTTGGAGTGTTCAGGATTGCTAAGATTTACAGGGGCCCTTGGACTTTGCCTCAACTTCCTTATCAGAAGGAGACTGTCCCAGAAGCCTGCCAGACTCAGCAAAACCCTACATCCTCCATGCCTCATTAGCAGGGTACCACAAAGGACCATTGTGGAAGAGGCGGTGGGAAGACTGTCAGAGCCAAAGGAAAGAGAGGAGTGCTCACAACACTGTTCTCCAGCACAAAGTGGTCATGGTATTTATGGCCTACCTCCACAAGACCTGGATAATAGGGAGAAAATGATGACACCAAAATCGAGGAAAGGCTATTTGGAAAGAAGGGTTCAGTGGAAGGAGTGTAATAGAGGGAAAAGGGAGTGCGATGTAATATCTGTATATATGGAGGTTGTTGCTAAAAAGTTAATAAAATAAGCCAAGCGTCGTGGTGAATCCTTTATCTCAGCACTTGAAAGGCAGAGGTAGGAAGACTGCTGTGAGTTCAAACCCAGCCTGGGACTATAGAGTGAGTTTCAGGTCAGCCTGGGCTAGAGTGAGGCCCTACCTCAATAAATAATAAATAAATAAATAAATAAATAAATAAATAAATAAATAAATAAATAAATAAATAAATAACAAAGGAGGCTCAAGATGTGACTCAGTGGCAGAGTGCTAACATTGATTAGGAGGCACTGGGCTCCACCTCCAGCACCACAAATGGGGGGTGGGGTGGGATTAGTGAGCAACTGTGAGGCCAGAGAGAACACCATGGGAAGAAGATAGAGGTCGAGTTGCTAAGAGGCTGAGTGAAGCAGAGGGTCGTGGGTACACACTGGGTGGAGGAACTAAGAGGCTGAGGACCTGAAGGTCTGTGGGCCTGGGGAAAAGAGTTGGTGAGGCTAAGGGTCTAAGAGGCTGAGTAACTGAGGGTCAAACCAGGTGTTGTGGTGCATGCCTGTGATCCCAACACTTAGAAGGCTGAAGCAAGAGGATTGCCACGAGTTCCAGGCCAGCCAAGGGTACAGGGTGAAACCTTGCCACCAAAACCAGAACCCAGGGGCTGGAGAGATTTCTCAGTGGTTAAGGTACTTGCCTGCAAAGCAGAAGAACTTGAGTTCAATTCCCCAGTACCCTCGTAAAGCCAGATGCACAAGGTGGCACATGTGTCTGAAGTTCGTTTGCAGTTGCTGGGGGTCCTGGGGCACCCATTCTCTCTCTCTCTCTCTCTCTCTCTCTCTCTCTCAAATAAGTAAATATTTTTAAAAAGTAGCTAAGGTGCTGAAGAGAGCTGAAGGGCTGAGGGATTGGGGGGCTGAGAAGCATGGAAGGTCTGAGGAATTTTGAGAAGCACAGAGGACCAGGCAAGAGAGGGTCCAATGTTGGAGAAGTGCTTAGCTGGCCATGTCTAGTCTCACTTGGTTACTGTTCCATAAATCTAAACCTAGCTCTGCTCTCCAGGGAAGACAGTTCTGGTTGCCAAGCCCTGGTTCTCAGTGGCTCCCTTCAGAGGGTGATCCTACCACCTCAGATATCTATATCCAGCACCCAACATGGGTAACTAGCTGCTGGACCACTGCTGCTCTGCAACACATCCTGAGACAGACCTCAGGTCCACTCTGTGCCCAGGTGTGCTCCCTATCCCTTCCCCAAGGTGATCATGGAATACCCTCCTCATAGCAGTAAGAACATGGTTCCCTGTGAGGAAGGAGGGAAAGGAGCAGGAGCTGCTGTGGTGTGACACAGTCTGAGCCCGTAAGACTTTGGGTGTCCAGAGAAGTGTGCTTAGGAAGACACTTCCCTCAGACTATAGGCTCCATGTCTGGTCAGTCCCTAGTCGAAAGCACTGAGGCCTTGGTCTTGCCTGAAGGCCCAGGCCCTCTCCTCTAGCTTATGTGAGCCTACAGTGGTAACCAGGGGAAGCTGGGTAGACACCAGCCAAAGCAGCATGGTTGGATGGCCCAGTGCGCCATCAAGTGGGGTGGGAGCCTGTCCACCTCATGTATCAGCCACACCAGGAACAGACATAGTATCTTTATTGTCGGGGCTCTGGGCAGGGAGGACAAGTCCTGGCCTTCAGTGTGACCAAGGCCGGGCATGAGGGAATGCATGGAGGCCAAGACTGGCTAGCTCAGGCCGGCTCAGCGGCTTGGCCAGAGGAGGGTGAAGGCACCACGGCTACAGCGAAAATCAGGCTCAGGCTGCTCTGGCCTTGGCTCCACAGAGACGAGGCGCCGGGCACCACGCAGGCTTAGTGGAATACAGTCGGAGACACGGACCTCAAGGTTTCGTCCTTCCCTGGAGCAGTAAGAACGAGGGGTCAGGGTGGCAGAGCTCTGTATCCCCACATCCTCAACAGACCCTAGACTCACCCTTGGCAGTGTGCAGCCAGGGTGCCCACCAGCTCCCCAATGCGATTGTCTAATGGTGGCTGGGAGCGGTGCAGACACACCACAAGGTCATCCTGGTCTCGGGCATGTAGCACCACCAGCTGGTCTCGTCCACTGGTCACACTTAGCCCTGTCACCTGAGCAGGGAACTTGAGGTTAGGGGACACAACAGGCCCTAAGTCCACATCCTAGCCCTGTCCTTCCAGACGACTCCCAGGTCTCCACCTGGGGAGACTGGCAGATCGCCTGTTCCAGCATCCACTACCCATGTTTCCCTTTCTGGTACCTGATGACATAAGGAAGGTTTGGCATGGTGTCACGCACTAGGAGATAGAAAATTCTAGATTCAAGCTGAGTGTGGTGATGCACTCCTTTAAAGTCAGCACTCGGAGGCAGAGGTAGGGGGATCGCTGTGTGTTCAAGGCCATCCTGAGACTACATAGTGAATTCCAGGTCAGCCTGGGCTGGAGTGAGACCCTGCCTCAACCCCCACTCAAAAAAAATCTATCTGGATGTGCTGCTATTGTGATAAAGAATTGATGCTTGTGTTTAATTCACTTCGCTAATATTTCTATGTGACTCGCAGCCACTGGATTACACATTGTGATGTTAGTGGTCCTTTGACTCTGACAGACATGAGATCCCAAGTGTAGGAGACCCAGAGGGAATGCAGCCTTAATTCCTGCCTAGGCTTCTCCTTGTCCTGTGAGAAGGAAAATTCATGGGAACAAAGAGCTACTGTGCAAGAGAGCAAGTTACTCACAGGCAGGAGGAGACACAGGGCCCCTTGGAAAGTGCTGAATATGGTGGAGGCTCAGGTGTGCACAGTGGGGAGACTTGCAGGATAGCAAAGGCAGAGCATGAGAGTGTGAGGTGGGCGAGGCACGGGCAGCCACCACAGGGTTTTCAGAAGGCTGTCCGTCAGAGGGGTTTAGGATGCTCCCAGCATCACCGCTAAACACCGGAGCCCAGGGTGCTTTGACACGGCCTCTCCCATAGTGCTCACCGCATCCAGCGGAACGGCCCGCATCACCCTGTACTGCCGGCCAGGATCCAGCTTGTAGACGTGTCGGTCTGTGAACAGGAGGGCCCGGTCCCGGCTCTTGCGGAAGCGGTTTACCTGCAGGAGGGGTGAGCCCAAGCTGGTACCCCATCCTTCCAGCTGGGCAGTCCCTACTTGCTCCTCGCTGGGTTCTTTCCTCACCGAGTGGCCTCGGCTGATGGTATCCAGAGACTCAGGAGCAGCCAGACTTGAACCCCTCTAATCCATGACCCATGACCTCCAGATCAGGTACCAACCTTTCGGACATGGCTAGAAAAGAGTACAAGCCCAAAGCCATCCTTCTCCCGGAGTGCCTTCTGTCGCTCAACAAACAGATGGGAGGCTGTGGGGTTGTCAGTGCCCTGAGAACAGATGTTGGATGTTGGGATGGAGTTAGGGATCATACTTGACTGATGGTAGCTCCTACCAAATTATAGCTAGCCTTCCAACTTGGGGAAACCGAGTCCCTGCCAGTGCCTAAGCTGAGTCACAATGGATTCTGTGAGGGCAGAGAGCACAGAGCCCCGCTGCTCTGACATTCTAAGCCTCCCTGTCCTTTACACTCACCTGGTGGTCACTGCTACTGAAACCCAAACCTGCTTGGACTGTGGATGTAACTCTGGAGAGAGCCTCCCAGAAGCAGGAGCAGTTTGAGGCCTTGCCCCTCCAAACAGAAGCCCCCTGAAGACCAGGCTCAGGAAAGGAAAGCTCACAACAACCAGGAGAAGGGAAAGGAATCATGGTAGCACACACACACACACACACACACAAGAGGAGGAGCATTTGTACACACACAAGAGGAGAAGCATTTGTGTGCACACACACGCACAAGAGGAGCATTTGTGTGCACACACACGCACACATGCACAGTGTGCTTGTGTCTGACGGTGGGCACTGGACCTGAGAACATCAGAGAGCAGCTTTACCCGAGAACACAGGGCTCCCAGGGGCAGAGGCTGTTTGGCAGAGTAAAGACTCCTCAGGGGGCCAAGTGAAAACCCTTAGGTCTCAGTGATGAAACCACAGAGAGACACAGGGGCCAAGGAGATGCTCTACAGGCCAAGGTTTGTGAGTCTGATGAGACCCATGACAGGGTCAGTTATGAGTCCCTACTGCGCTGGGCCCTCCCAGCACTCACAGAAGACAAATAGTCTCGGGCCCAGGCCCGCTGGCAGCCCCAGTCCTGACGAAGCCCTTGCAGGGCCCCCATGGCGGCCACTTTGGCCTTGATCTGGGCCATGTCTGAAGGAGGAATGTTCTTCACCAGCTGCCGGGCTCGCCACCTGGAAGAGGACAGCAGCAGTCAGATGTAAACCTGTGGCTTCGCACCCTTCCCAGCTCCTTCCCCAAAGCTCCAGTCCTCAGCCTGTGCTTCCTGCCTTCTGAGTCTCAGCCTCTGCTCACCTCTTTGGTTGGCCCCTTCATGCCCAATGCTTGTTCTTGGAAGGTGGCCCTAACCACCTTCCTGCTCTGGCACACTTGCCCCCTGTCCTCCTCCAGGAGAACTCCTACAGAGACTGCAAAGCCACATTCCCACCCAGAGTTCCCAAGTTCCCAGCCTTCACTAGCTAGCTTTACTGCACACCATGGCCCTGGACAAGCACGTGCCAAGACAGCCCTTGTCTGTGACAGTCAGCTAACGCGGCTCAGCCCTTCCTCCCGCTTTCCAAGAGACTGATGCGTCTCCCAGCCAGGCTCAGGTATTCAGTGGGTGCCGGCTAATGGGCGGAGGACTTACCTGCAGAAGAGTGCCTGGCAGGTGTCCTGGAAGGGCTGCAGCACAGCAGGGGGAGGCGGCCACACAATGTCTCGACCATAGAGTGGGGGCTGCCGTGCAGCCTGGAACCTCCCCTGCAGCTCAGCCAGGTGAGCACGGACCTTGTATCTCCGGAACCAGTGCATGATGGTGTAGATGGCCCTCAGCCGCCGGCACCGCCACCGAGCTAGGGTGCCTCGCCATGCCTGGAAGGGCCACATGCCACAGACATGAGATCTGGCTCAGTGAGACCCTGGCCTCCTAATTGGACCTAAGTCTTTCCTAAGAACCCCAGATTTGTCTCCAAAAAACCGGCCCAGCTCCTTGGAGCCGCATGTAGCTGGAGGCTGGTTCCTGGAAGGGAAGGCTTTGAGGCTGGACAAGCCCTGCTCACAGCTTTGCAGACTCTCAGAGAAGAGTAGCTCACCTTAACAGGACTCCTAAACTGGCACTGCAGGGGTCCCTAGACTCCCCTCCAGAAGAAATCTTCCGTGAGAGGAGCAGTGAGAGCAGATGGTGGTATCTGCTCATCTATTATAGGGGTACCCCTGAACCAGAGGGAACCCCTAGAATCTTACCATCAGAATCCTGACTGAACACCCTACAAGGCAGGCAGCCACAGGTTACAACTGATTCAAGTGCGTTACAGTACTATAAGGCTTATGACTTCAGCAGACCTGGGACACTGTTAGGAGCTGAGTGGGGAAGACACATCCCACATGGGATCCCCCATGCTGGGGGTTCCCTCACTGCTCTCTGTACCTTCTGCAGCAGCAACACAATGATGGGGATGAGTTGGGCTCTGCTCTGCTCCAGGGTGACCAGTGTCTGTGGGGAGCGGATGAACAGCTTGCTGTGGCCAAAGGCCACATCCTCCTGCAGGCCGTGCTGCTGCAGAAGGGCGCTCACAGCGGCCCTATCAGAGCCCAGCAGGTGGTTGGGCCAGGTGTATTCACAGGTCATCTTGTACCTGTCACCACAGAAAAGGGCAGTGGGCACCTGGTCTCAGGGAGGGGGCGTGGGGCTCTCCCCACCCAACCCAGGGAACACTGCAGGGGGGCTGAAATCTCAGTGTTTCTAGAGCAGCTGGGACACCTGTGTGCATGATTCGCCATGATGAGTGTCTTCCACACCTGTCACTTATGTCCTCACATGCGCCCTCACACATGCACACACTCTCACACACTTTTACACACATTTTAGTGCCTTGAGCCCAAAAGCATGCCAACTCTTATTTGTATCACACAATGTGCAAAGTTCTGTGTAGGGCTAGAGAGATGCTCAGAGGTGAAAGGCACTGTATGCAAAGCGGCCCGGGCATCAATTCCACAGAACCCATGTGAAGTCAGATGCACAATGCGGTGCATGCATCTGGAGTTTGTTTACAGAGGCAAGAAACCTGGCACACGCATTCTCATTCTCCTCTCTCTCTCTCTGCTTGCAAATCAATCAATAAAAATATTTAGATAAAAGAAGCAAGGTATTGCCTAGGCAGTGTTGCTGTTGGTACCTGAGCAAGAACCGAGGGTAGGGCTGACGGGAAGCAAAGCCAGCCCTCCGGACCCTCACATTCTCCAGTAGCCCCAGGTACGCCACTTGGTGACGGCAGCGGTCCTCATCTAGCCTCCCAGCCACCTTGTCTTCATTCGGTTTGATGCAACGGACATAGAAGGGCTCCTACAGGGACAGAGGAAGCTTAAGGGCCCTAGCCAGTGGTTTCTATGCCCTGCCAAGGGCTTCTCTGGGTCCACAAAGGCCAAGGCTAAGAGAGTCGACTCTCAGGAAATCAGCAGAACAAAGGCCTAGAGCCAGAGGAGGGCCAGAGTCCGGTTCTAGCCCAGGAAAGAGGAAGGAGTCCTTCATCCCTTCCTCTCTTCTTCACATAGGGGCTACCATTTCTGGATGCTCTGTTTTAAAACCCACCCTGTAGCTGGGTGTGGTGGCTCACGCCTTTAATCCCAGCACTCGGGAGGCAGAGGTAGGAGGACCATGAGTTCAAGGCCACCCTGAGACTACATAGTGAATTCCAGGTCAGCCTGGGCTAGAGCAAGACCCTACCTTGAAAAACCAAAATAAATAAATAAAATAAAACCCACCCTGTTAAATCCACATTCCCCCAACTCCTCCTCTGACTTTGGGCCTGAAGTTCCCCAAGAATGTCAGTGACAATTTTCTATGTGGCTCTCAGATGGGCCTCCTCACCCAGGGGGACAGGGAGTCAGAGGCTGGGTTCCAATGTGCTCATCCATCAAGCCTGGATCCTGAGGCCCACACCTAATAATCTCTGTAGTTAAATGGTTTCTCCAATGGGACACACCATGCTTAAGCAGATGAAATATGAAAGTTCTTCCATGGTGTGTACCCTAGGGCACAGAGACAAGGATCTGGAAGGCCAAGGTGAGATAAAGTATACCTTGGAAGCCAGGTTCTCCACTAGGGCCACCATGGAGTTCTTGAAGAGTGTCCCAGCTGTCAGGGGGCGTTTGGTCACTTCTGTGATGTCCTGCTGCCCATCTGGCCACATGTCTCGCAAAATGGGATCTGCACTGCAGACATAGACTACATACCCAGCTGCCCCGGGTGGAACAGTCCACCTGCCCCCATAAGGCCACAGGAGCTAAGTGGCTTTAGCCTTGAACCTTGGGCTGTCCAAGAGTCAAGCAGAAGTTAGTCCCCAAAGTCCCTGAAGGTTCTCAGCCCTGGTCCAACAAACCACACTCACCTGTTATACAGCAACCGCTTGAAGTCCTGGAAGAGGAAGTCTCTATTCTTGTCAATGAATCCCTCCACAGAGTACCTATCAAAGACCAGGGTGGAGTGGGCCAGGGGCTAGGAAGCCAGGCTCCACCTGTCTCAGTTCTCTGGGTAAGCCTTCTCCTGCCTACCGCTCTCCTACTCCGTCCATCTGTCTCCCTTACATCTGCAGTCTCCTTCATCACCTAAGACTCTCTTCCTCGTCATCAGTTTCCCTTCTGGAGGAAGAATTGAGTGGCTAAGCCCCCAGCTCTGGAGCCAGCACCAAATCCTGGCACTACCACACGCATGCTGGAGAACCTTGAAAAAGCTACCCAATCTCTTTGTGCCGCAAAGAATATCAATACTGGAACAGGACCCACCGAGTTTCTAAAACTATCAGCAAGTACAGTTATGACCAACACCGGAGCCTCAGAGGCATTGCTTTCCTCTGGTTCTAGACCACTGGAAAGCTTAGTGCCAGATACCGGACCTGCCTCAGACACTGTGAAGGCTCAGGGCATGGATTTCTGTGACATCGAGATGCTTGGCCTTCATTATCTACTCCATTTCCTCTCCTTGGAAGCTCACATTACATATTATACGTCTCCGTGAGTCACCTCAAATCCATTTTGAGGTGGGGGAAAGCTAAATTATTAACCATTATAACAGTCACCGAAAGACATCATGGGCTGCAGTGCTCAGAGGGTCCGAGAACTGCCCTGAACCCTCACCTGGGAGCTTGTTATAAGTACAGGGTCATAGCCAGGACATGGTAACACGTGCCTGGCATCCCAGCACTTGGCAGGCTGACAGTAGGGTCATGAGTTTGAAGCCAGCATGGGCTATGTAGGGAGAGTCTTTCTCAAAAAGCAAGGCTAGGGACATACAGGTCAGTGGCATTTGCCAACCATGAACAAAGCCCCATATTTGATCCCTAGCACCAAAGAAGGAGGAGGAAAAGAAAAAAGAAAGAAAGCAACACAGGACCTTAGCCTTCCGGCACCGTTTCTCAACCAGCAGGTGTTAGCGTGGGGCGAAGCTTTACCATCTGAAGAACAGGTGCATGCAGCCAAGAGTGATAGTCACTCTCCTTAAAACCTTGTATCCTGGCCCGCACCTGTGCTCTGGGGGACGGGGCAGGAACTTACGTGACATTCCCTGCATAGTGCTTAATCCGGAAGTCTCGGCCAAACTCCATGGTCTTGTCAGTTGGGCAGAGCTATGGACAGGCAAAGGTCAAGACACAGAAGATGGGGGCAGGGTTGTAGTGTGTGTGAGGGGACAGTCCCACAGCCACCCTGCCTGGACAGAGGCAACTGTCAGAGTGACCTCAACAGTATAAGGGGAAGTCTCCCAAAGCTTTGAGAGGCACGTCTCTGGGCCTGTGCCATCCTTTGTGCCCCCTGTGCAGGGACAGCTGGAGCACCTGACGGCTGGAGTAGTGTGGGTGGTGGCGGTGGTGAGTGTCCAGGGTCTGCAGGAAGATGCGGTCAGTGATGGTGCCCGCGGTGCTACAGGCCTCATCCAGAACGGCTAGGATGCCTCGATGGGGCCGCTCCACCAGGTCCACGATGGTGGCATTGTTGAAGTACTCGATCTGGAGCACAGGCCACCAGAAGGGAGAGTCTGGGAGTGCTCCTGGGGCGCACTGGCCACCTCCCCTTGCTCAGTGCCTGGCCAGCACCCAGTAGGCCACATAGGGTCTTGATCCATCCTCCTCCCACCAGAAATGACTCCCTGAGCCAATGCAGCGCCGCCGTGGTGCTCACCGTCTGCCAGGCGATGCCCTCGCGCTCATACTCCTCCTGTTCCTGCTTTAGGATGAGCTGGATGAAGAGCTGCTGGAGTTTCTCGTTGCAGTAATTGATGCAGAACTGCTCAAAGCTGGGGGAGGGGGAGACGTTCAGAGGGGCTCTTGCTCCTTGTGGGGAAGGTGGTGTTGAACTGTCACCCCTCTCCCAACATCTCCCCACGTGGCCTCACCCCACCACCCCATGCCTCAAAATAGACTTGGGAGTTTCTGTCAGAAGTGTTCCCCATGGAAAGATTGTAAGAGCCATGGTGAGGGAGAATATCCAGACATTGCCCCCCTCAACAACAATACACAAAAAACTGGCTACTGCGTGTACAACTCAATCCCCCATCCCATGGACCGTTCCAGCAATCCCACTGAGGAGGGCCCTCAGAGGGTTGGTGGCAGGGAGGAGGGAAATGGGGGTACCAACACAATACTTGTTCATACAGTGTTTCTCATTATTAACAATAAATACATTTTTAAGAAGCATATTTTCCAGTAGATGCCTTAGCAACAAATACCTTTGTCAGAGACTGTTAAGTTTGACTCTATTGTAAGAAGTATAGAAATTAAATAGCAGTATTTCTAAGACAAAAAAAGTGTTCCCCAACACTTTTGTTGCCATCTTTCAGACTCGCTAGCAGCACAGAGCTAAGGCAAGGCTGGAGTGGCAAGGGACATTCCTATGTCCCAGCCCCAGCCAAGGTCCCTGGAGCACAGTGGTCACAGTCAAAGGTGGGGATGGGTTGGCTGGGTGACCCACCTGTTGACAGGGAGTACTTCAAAGCCATAGATGTCCAGCACACCAATGACTGTGTCCTTGCCATCACGCCGAGGATCGCGGCCCCGAACTTCCATGACGCCATTGATCTTCTTCACCACCCACTCAAACAGCCGCTGGTACACTGCCTGAGCAGATAGAGCAGGCCGCTTGGCGCTCCCACCAGCCTGGCCTCCCCTGGCCTTCTCCCTCCAGCTGCCCTGAGAATACCTTGGCACAGGCGTCTCGGGCATAGCTGGCCTCAGCCGCGCTGTAGCCCTTCTCTATGAGATCTCGGCCTCCCGAGGCCACTGTACGAGCCAGCAGGGAACGGAGAACGAGGTCGCGGGGTGTGGCTGTCAGCTCCGCCACATGGTCCACCAGGGCCTCCTCAGCCAAGGCTAGGCTCCCTTTCTGCAGCCCATTTTCCTCCGTCTCCACAAATTCGATGTTTCCCTGATGATGAGAGGACCATAAATCCCCAAGGAGCCGGGAAGTCTTTGGATGGGGAGAAGAAAGGGAAGTAGGAGATATGGATAAGGAGGACCCCGGCTCCTATTCAGACAGCTCCATCAGCTGGTCTGAGTTACAGACACAGCAGAGTAATCCAGAGCCTCTACTGAGGCCTCTCAGAGAGAACTGAGGCTGAGAGGTACTGAGGAGCAGCTCACTGTCCACGGAGCAGAGCAGCGTGCTTCGTTGTTCAATGCTCAGCTGTCATGGTGCACAGCCTGGACTCCTAGCTTTCTACCAGATCCCAGCTGGACATCGCCACTAGCAGCTTCAGCAGGGAAAAGGCAACTCTGTTCCTTTTCTACAATTTCTCCAGTGAGTCTAATCTTCCTACCTGGTGACTCCCAACAGGACACCCCTAAGAAGAGGTGACCCTCCCAGATCCTCTGAGCAGGCTCACCAGGTGCAATATGGCAGCCAGGATGCGATGGATAGACTCCACCTCCTTAGGACTGAAGCCGATGACCCTCATGGCCTCAGTCACTGCTCGGTGACTCTTTTCATCACTGTCCATGGCCTGGGGGAGAAGGACTTTACCACCCAAGCTAACACAGGCCTGGAGCACCTGTCCTCCATGAACCCGTTTCTCCATCTCCTTTATGGATCCCAATCCTTCAAGGACCTCCGTCCTTAGCATGTCTACTACATGAGCTGTTTTTCCCTCAACCCCCTCCCTCACCTGGGATGTTCACATCCCCTGGCTGAGTCAATCACTGCCCACTCCTTGCCCTGGACTTAAGCCGGACTGAGTGTCTTGGCCCTTTTCCTCACATTGTGCACACCCATGTTGAGCCCAGCTCCCTGGCGTGTGAAGTTATACAGAGCAGGATTTCTGTCCAGGTGCAGTCCTTGCAACTCCTGGTCCTCACTGCCCCGAAGCAACTGGAGGACACAGACATCCTTCCCTTAGTCAGGCTCTGGGCTCTAAGACCCTTTCCTTACCACCACCCCCTCCCAAAGGCAGGATGATTCAGACACAGTGACACTAAGTCCAGAGTGCTCTCATATTCTCTAGGTCTCAGATTTGGGGGACACCTCCATTCCCAAGGAGCTTCCACCCTCTGGTGCATGGGGTGAGGCTTGATGGTTAGAATAGGTGTGATGGAGAATGGGGGTGATGGCTGGGGATAGGTGGAAAGGAATCGAGAGGGGAGACGGGGGCAGTGAGGGAGGGATGGGAGGAGGGAAGGCCGAGCCTGCTGTCCTTCCCTGCCCCTTCCTTGTTTGCTCCCCCTCTCCACACCCACAAGGCTTACCTGGTAGAAAGCGTGGAAGTTCCTTTCGCCCACATGCTGCTTGAGAACTCTAGACTATGGTGAGAGAGTTAGCTGGATTATAGTCTGGGGATGGGTCTTTCCCAGGGACCCCCATCTGAGTGTTCCAGGCGCAAAGCAGGCTGTAGCTAAGAGCTCCAGGCCATGGAGACACCAGGTGCCACAGAGATCCCCACTTTCCTACCCTATGTGGACAGTCCCCAAGGCTTGAGGACTGGGTCCATTTGCCCACCTTCTCCAGCAGGTAGCTGTGGATGTGTCCTCCAACAGGATCCCCCTTGAAGTCAAAGTTGATGTCCATGTACTTGCCGAAGCGGCTGGAGTTGTGGTTGCGATTGGTGCGGGCATTGCCCAAGGCCTCCAGCACACAGGTGGACTTGAGCAGAACATTCTTCACCCTATGAACAGAGGGGCCAAGGACTCGATGCAAAGATGCCCATCTGTAGAACAGTAACCCCCTTCAGTCTTTCCCATGGAATTCACACCAGCTCAGGCAGAGTCGGGAAGCTTGCTGAAAAGGAGTGAGGCCCCGTGTTGCCCAGAGTTGCCCCGTGGCTGCGTGACAGTTATTTTGCCTCTGAAAGCTTGGAAAGGACACAATCCCTACAGCTCAGAGGCTAGGACAGGTGTTCAGCTAAAGCTACACTTTCTTCCTTGTGCCCTCTCCCAGCTCCGGCCTAAGAAGGCAGTGACCTCCAGCGACAGGTGGGCAGTGGTAAGGGACATATGTGCCAGGGAACTGACATTGCTGACACCCTGCAACCTCACCCAGCCCACAGCATCACTGCAGGAAGAGACAGGCTCAGACACAGGAAAGCACTTCTTCAAGGAGAAGAGCTGGGGGCGGGGCAGGCCGTGTCCTGGATTGGGCGAGATCATCCACATTGATGCCTCTTGACCAGGCTGCTCGACACTGGGTGCTCTCTGTCCTAAGTCACATTTGGTATCACATATATGATACCAAATTATGTATATATATTTTTCAAGGTAGGGTCTGACTCTAGCCCAGGCTGACCTGGAAACCTGGAATTCACTATGTAGTCTAGGCTGGCCTCGAACTCATGGCGGTCCTCCTACCTCTGCCTCCCGAGTGATGGAACTAAAGGCGTGCACCACCACACCGGGCCACATTTGGTGTCTTCTGTACACACTGATCTGTTGGTGCCACCTTCTCCCCAACTGGCAACTTGCATGTCTTGGCCAGACTCAACCCCCTCATTTGGAACCTTCCTGACTGAACTTGGTCTGAGCTGCTGGCCTCTTATCTCCCATCTCTTTTTGCTTCCTGGTGCCAAGCCTTTTCCCTTAACGCAGGGGCCCCCAAGTGCTCACCTCTCCACCTCAGCCCTCTGGCTTGGGTTGGTGACGGCAGCGATGTACTGCATGATATGCTTGCTGGCTTCTGTCTTCCCTGCCCCACTCTCCCCTGTCAGGAAGAGGGAAGGGCAGAAATAGCAAAGCTGACCAACCCCCTATCCCTGGAAATGCCCAAAGCACCACCTCCCTCGTTTGCAAGGAGGCTAGCCTGCAGGGACAGGTACCTGAGATGACGATGCAGGTGTCCCTTGCCCTGCGCTTCATTGCCTTGTAGGCAGCGTTGGCTACAGCATAGAGGTGGGGAGGCCGTTCGTAGAGTTCCCGGCCTTGGTACCTGGCAATGGCCTCAGGCCCGTACAGGGGCAGCTCCTGGTAGGGGTTCACAGATACCAGCACCTCTCCGATGTAAGTGTAGATGCGGCCTTTCGCAAACCTGGTCACAGCGGACAAAGAAAGCCTCAACATTCAGTCAAGAGTGGACCTCACGGGGCGGAGGTCCTGGGCAGCAGGGCCTCCACCCAGAGAACTCCAGATTTCCTGCTGTCAAGCCATCCTCTCTACCAGGGAGCTGTGGTCCAAACCGACTTGTACAAGGCCCTGGCGGGATGGGGGCTCTGAGGGGCCTCTGCAGGGCAGGTGGGGGAAGAGGCTGAGAGAAAGGGACTCCCCAGGAGAGGGGCCTCGCGATTTCCTGCCAAGGCCTGGGCGGGAACAAACCAGAGACGGAAGGGGACCTACCGGGCCCCACCCAAACCCCAGGGAGGGCTGGAGCAGCTACCAGAGCCATCGCCGCCCGAATCACTAGCGAAGCCTGTGTCTCTCGCTCTCTTGGCCTTTCTGCTCCAGGGAGAACGGCCCCACCCAGGCCCCCAAGACCCTTGGTGGGTGGGACCAGCCCCTTCTCCCTCTCCGGGGTTCCTCTTCCTCTGCCAACTCCCCAGAGCTTAGCTTAACCCACTTAACATGTGGTCCACAGCCACAGTGCCTCTCCAGCTCAATATCAAAGCAGACATGGCACCTCCCTTCTCAGGACCTCATTTCCAAGAGAAAGAGGTGGAACGATGTGTACAAAAGCACCAAGCTCAGCCGGGCGTGGTGGTGCACGTCTTTAATCCCAGCACTCGGGAGGCAGAGGGAGGAGGATCGCCGTGAGTTCGAGGCCAGAGTGAATTCCAGGTCAGCCTGGGCTAGAGCGAGACCCTACCTCGAAAAACCAAAAAAAAAAAAGCTGGAATGGAGAGGACCTCTCGGCTCCTTGTTCCCAAGTTCTCCCCGGGGAGCTTCCCAACATACAGTAGACCTCCCTGGGAGGCAGGCAGTCCAGCTGCATCGAGACCACCACCCTGAAAGGCCATACCCCCAGGTCCTGGACCCCTTCCTGCCTTCTCTGCTCTCCTCAATGCGATTTCCAGTGTCACTTCTACCACCTCATGAAAAACCCCAATTCCAAGAGCATTATCTCAACTTGGTGAGACTGGACTTCAGGACAGAGTCTGTCCATTTCATCTTGGAGTCCTGAGGTTCAGATCAGCCCCCATGTGAGCCACAGAGAGAGCATCAGGGGCACAGGGGGAAAAAAGCAGCAGGTTCTGGCCCTCAAGCCTTTGCCTATTTGTCCCAGGGAGGCTACACTCTGGCCCTGTCACAGGAAAGAGGGGTGACAGGCATCTGGGCCAGGTGGGAGGGAGTGGTCAGCTCCAGCCCTGAAAGCTGGCCACTTTCTGGGTGGCCCATATCTCCCTGGAACATGCTTTGAGATATTCATTTCAGTCTGTATGGTGTGTGTGTGTGTGTGTGTAGGGGGGGGGTCGTGTTCCTTTCCCCTAAGGTCTGCAAAGAAGGGTGATAGTGGTGGGGGAGGAAGGGAGCCCGGGGCTACCTGCCCCATTTCTACCTGAGTTGCAGGTTCTTCATGAAGTCCTCCATAGTCAGCTGGTCCAAAAGCACAAAGTCAGGCTTGCCATACTCAGGACCTTCCAGGTCCTCCATCCTGCCTACTGGAAACACCCAGGCCAGAAGTGCAGGAGAGGAGAGGAGAGGTGAGGGAGGGGAAGCCCAACCCAGCCTGACTCCTCCAGCACTGTGGTAAAGTAGGAAGTGGGTTCTGTCCTGGAAGCTTGGTCCTGCCCACTTGCTGCTCACTTCCCAGGGTGCTTTGAGGCAGCTTCCTGCTCCCCTGCCATGGAGCTTGTGCTTAATGGTCCTC
This sequence comes from Zapus hudsonius, assembly GCA_004024765.1. NCBI lineage: Eukaryota > Metazoa > Chordata > Mammalia > Rodentia > Dipodidae > Zapus > Zapus hudsonius. The sequence continues at coordinate 56,568 of PVHP010003279.1, forward strand.
AGGCATTGGAGGGGTCCTTGCTGACTTCTCAAAAGCTTCTTTCCAAATTGGGAGGGGTGGTGCGTGCTTGTAATCCCAGCACTCAAGAGGCTGAGGCAGGAGGATTGCCTTAAATTCAAGGCCAGCATGGTTTCTGTAGTAAGTTGAAGGCTAGAATAAGTAACCCAAGACTTTATGGGTTGGTTTCCAACTTTGGTTGCATGCTAGTCACCTGCCAGGCTTTAGAGAGGCTTCTTTTCTTTCTGTCTCCCCCTTCCTTCCATTCTTCCTTCCCTTTCTTCTCGTAATCATAGGGATTGAACCCAGGGACTTTCACAGGCTAAGCAGGGGGTTCTACCTGAGTTATATCCCCAGTCCTCCCTTATACTTTTTTTTTTTTTTTTTTCGAGGTAGGGCCTCGCTGTGGTCCAGGCTGACCTGTATAGTGCCTAATCCCAATCCACGGTCCTCCTTTTACTTTTTAATTGAAAAAAAGCCCCACTAAGTTACCTAGGCTGGCCTTAAACTCCATCTGTGGCTCACATTGGAACTTAAGATCCTACTGCTTGGGCCTCTCAAGTAGCTGGGATTATTGACCTACACTACCACGTGTAACAAAAAGAGATTTCTTGGCAGGGTTGGAGTTCTCCATCTGTGTTCATTAGTTCAGAACACAACTTCCAGGGTTGACAGGGTTTCTTGTCTGATCCTGCGGATGGGCCAGTAGTGGGGAGTCACCACACCGCAATTTCCTATTCCAGCGACCAGGGAGGGGCAGAGGACCCTGTGGAGCCCTGTGGTAGGCTGGCCTAAGTGGGCCTCCCTTATCCTTCTAATCAGCCTTTAGGACACACCTCCTGAAACTCTGGAGTCTCATCTTAGAGTGAACAGATCTCAGCCTGTCATTGAGTTTATACAGCAGCTGGCCACTGCTCAGGTTTGTCTCTGAGCAGTCTTGACTGAAAGGTCTGTTTCCAAGTGTTGGGGCAGCTCTCTCTCTCTCTCTCCTCTCCTGGGAGGTGGCTAGATGGCAGGCTCCCATGATCCCAAACAAGTGATTCATGTGTTACCTTTGAAAGTTCTTGTATTTACAAACACTTGCTTGACAATTGTTTCAATCATTTCATTTTAGGGTTTCAATTGTCTGATAATACAATGTTTTCCCTCTCCAATGCCTTAAAATGCATACATACTTAAGGAACGTTCTTATCCCCCACCTGATAGTCCATTAGTGATCAGCCAATGGCTGAAAGTTCTCCCAATCCAGCAAGAGGGCTTTGGCTCCACCCTGGGGCCAGTCTAGGACTCCTCTTCGAGGAGCTCCAGCTGGTTCATGCTTCAAAACTCTGGCAAGGAATGCCCCACCTCCAGCCTCTTGGGTGGTACTTTGGGTTTCTCCAGCCTAAGCTCATCTTGGGGATCTCCACCCTAAACTCCTTTTATGGTTTCACTTCCTAAACCACAGGCAGTATAGATTTTTTTTTTTTTTTTTTTGAGGTAGGGTCTCACTCTAGCCCAGGCTGACCTGGAATTCACTCTGTAGTCTCAGGGTGGCCTCGAACTCACGGTAATCCTCCTACCTCTGCCTCCTGAGTGCTGGGATTAAAGGCGTGCGCCACCACGCCTGGCTCATAAAATAGTCTTTTGGGTTTTGCTTCTAATCACTGCAAAATGTCAAGACTGGGGGCTGGGGAAGTATCTTAGTGGTTAATGGTGCTTGCTTATTTGCAAAACCTGCCAAGCCAGGACCAATTCCCCATGTAAAGCCAGACCCAAAGTCAGAAGCATTCATTTAAACTAGGCGTGGTGGTGCACAGCTTTAATCCCCGCACTTGGGAGTCTGAGGTAGGAGGATCACAGTGAGTTCAAGGCTAGCCTAGGCTAGAGTGAGACGTTACCTTGAGAAAGCAGAACAAAAAATGCAAGACCATTGTTAGGTCAGACACTGGGCAGTTGTAGGCCCTGGATGCACTCTTACCCTGAAGGTTCACATCAACAAGAGCCTCAGTGCATCTGATGCATGTGACTCACAGTTGTTGCTATTCTCATTTCACACAATTGAAGCCACTAGAGATGACATCATGTGAAGGGAGCTCCTTCCTGGGTGGAACAAACCTCTGGGCTCTTCTAGCACTGCATTCAGAGGTCCTATTGACTTAAGGGGTAGGGTCACCACCTACTTAAGGCTAGGGACTGAGGTGGCCTTAGCAGTTTCAAGATTGTGCCCCTGCTAGGCTTGCCCTGCTGCTGACCTTACTAATAATCCCTCCCGCTGGCAGTGTTCCCTTCTTTCCCCTGCACAACTTATTTGTATCCACGTTTACATCTGATGATATAGGTACCAGCTGTAGGGGAATGAATTCAAATGCCCTGAAATTCTTGGCAGACCCAAACCACAGGTTACAGAACTTCCTCGAGGGCACGGTATGCTGCCATACCATCCTGGAATTACCTACTGTGTGCTAATGAAATGAGGCCTATTCACCATCCCACCCAACAGGTGAATAGATCTACAATCTCCTCACCAACAGAAGATGCCACACTTCTGGACATGGCATTCACTATGTCAGTAGTGGGGATTCACACACTGCATCTTCACTGGCTGAAGGCAGGTCTTGGCTTGGCCTGCTACATTTCCTGACCATGTCACTATAAACTAGCTGAGCTAGCCCTGTGGGAAGACTGAGTTATTATTCTCCAACAGAACAGGATATGCAAGGCAAAGTTTCCTGGTTCTGCCCCCCCCCCCCCAGGTAGGTAGGGTCTCACTCTAGCCAAGCAGACCTGGAATTCACTATGTAATCTCAGGCTGAGGAGCCACCACACCTGTAGAGAATGAGCATGCCAGAGCCCCCAGCCATTGCAAAAGAACTCCAGATGCATATCTGTGCATCTGGTTTTACCTGGGTACTGGGAAATCAAACTTGGGCTGTTAGGCTTTGCATGCAAGCGCCTTAACTGCTAAACCAACTCTCCAGCCTCTCCATTTTTTTAAAAAATTTGAAATATTTTATTTACAAGCAAAGAGAGAAAAAATAAGTGAATGAGAATAGGTACACTAGGGCCTCGAGCCACTTTGTGTATCTGGGGAAATGGAACCCAGGTCATTAGGCTTTGCAGGCAATACCTTAACCTTAGAGCTCTCCCCCCCCCCCCAATTTTGAGACAGGTTGAAGGCTGGCTTCAAACTTGAAGGTGACCCTCAACTTCCAGCCTCTACCTCCTGAGATTAGATTTGAGCTACCATATTGTTTGATGTTAGGGATCAAACCCAGGGCATCCTGTATACTAGGCAAGGCATTCTACCAACTGATCACATTTCTGGTCCTATTTCCTGTCATTTACATGTCTACCAATACCCACATAGCAAGTGCCAAGAGTTACTGACACCCCAACCCCATCACTAAGCTCTGTGGTAACCACTACTCCAGCCTTAGTTAAAAAGGTGTCACATATACATGAGGTGACCAACAAGCTTCAAATGGCTATTTACAAAACATGGAGGGGCTGGGAATACAGCTCAGTGGTTAAGGCACTTGCCTACAAAGCCTAATGACCCAGGTTTGTTCCTCAGTAACCACGTAAAGCCAGATGGACAAAGTGGCATATGCACCCGGAGTTTGTCTGGTGCCGCTAGAAGCCCTGGTGCACCCATTCTCTCCCTGCAAATTAAAATAAATGAACAAAAAGTACAAGACTGTTGAGAACGCCAAGATACCTGGTGTGTTAGTTTGAATCTATTGTCTGGTGTAGACATCCCAGCAATGTGAAGCTGTCCATAACATCTGGATTGACTTGGTCTAAGCTTGCCAGATTCAAGGGGCAGGGCTTTCTTACCTGTACACAGAAAGAAACTGATGGGGAGAAATCATAATTAAAGCTTTATTGATTAAATGACAAGAGGGTACAAAAATCAATTAAAGAGAACTCATGACCATCTTGAGTGTTGAAATTAAGGCATAGTCTACACTGGGCAGCCCAATTTTTTTTTAAAATTTAGATGTTGGAAAGGTCTGAGGTACAGCCAGGTTCCTTATTCATTCAGGCCCAAATCTGGAGGCAGAGGGCGGATGTCTGTCATTAGTGTAGCAAAGGTCCTGAAACACAGCAAGAACCAGAGGCTGCCCATTCCTTGTAGAAGGGCAGACAAGCGAGGCTTCAAACAGGATCCTAAGTGTCAACATGGCCAAATCACCTTCTCAGTATCCACTTCCTCATCTGTAAAAGAAACATGTGGTATGAAAATTGTGACACAATACAACCAGTCAGTTATAAATGCCCACTGCCGTGAGGGGCTACCACCAAGCCAAACCCAAGGTCCTGACCCCACTCCCACAGTGAGAAAGATGCCCGTAGCCATTGTTGACCTCATGGAGGTTGACTCCAACCAGAGGGTCCCCCAAGCCCAGATACTAGAGTCTATATGACTACAGTCCCCAAATAGTCATGTGAGCTCAAGCGCAATAGGCCTGAAACTTAATCACTTGACTTCCTACAACATGGGAACATTGATGGTTTAAAACTTTGTCTTGGCCAGGTGAATCATGAACAATTAACACATATAAAACAGAAGGCTCCTGGGTATGGTGGTACACGCCTTTAATCCTAGCAGAGGTAGGAGAATCACCCTGAGTTCAGGGCCAGCCTGGGACTACAGAGAGACTCTGCCCCAAAATACAAAAATAGCCAGGCATGGTGGCTCATGCCTTTAATCCCAGCACTTAGGAAGTGGGAATCAGCCTGGGCTAGGATGAGACCCTACCTTGGAAACAAAACAGCAAAACAGAAGTGAAGTGACTTCCTTTACACTCACCTCTGCAAAAAAAAAGCCCAACTGAAGGGATGTCTCAGATCCTTTCTAGCTCTGGCATTTTGGAATTTCCTGGTCTGAAGAGTCACTTAGCAGGAAGCCTCAACCTTCAAGAGAGGGGATCCCCTGCTCAAAGAGCACAGAAACTGCTACTCATGCCGGAACTTACCTGGTGACTTTCCATGTCAGCTATTCATTAACTGAACTCAACAGCCTTCCCAGCAAGGTAAGAACAAGGCTCTCCCTCCATCCAAACTTCCCACTATCTCCTAGATGACACTTGGGCTCCCATATCTGGCACCCTAAAAAAGAACATAGGTTGTAGGGCTAGAGAGAGCTGGTATCAAATCTCAATTTGCCAGTTTCCTGCTGGTCATCCTGGGACATATAATTTTGACTGGGCTCCTCATGTGTCCTAGTCTTCCCTCAACTTGGTGATGTAAGATTTAAGATCTGGCAAAACCCAGGCACCTTTAATCCCAACACTCAGGAGGCAGAGGTAGGAGGCTCACTGTGAGTTCGAGGCCAGTCTGAGACTACATAGTGAATTCCAGTTCAACCTAGTCTAGAGCCAGACCAAAACCAGATAACAAAAATAAATATCTGGCACAAAACATGTCTCCAGAGGCACATGGGGGCATATAATCCAGAACTTGGATTAGGAAAGAAGATTGCCGAGTTAATGGTCAGGCTAGGTTATGTAGTGAGACCCTAAAAATGAATCAAAACAAACCCAAACAGGTCTCCAGAAAGTGATGGTAATGCATGCCTCTAATCCCTGCACTCAGGGCCCTCATAGAGGCAGGAGGATCAGTTCAAGGTCATGCTTAGCTATGTAGTGAGTTTGAGGCCAGGCGGACCAATGAGACCAAAGTCTCCAAATAACGCCAATGCCCTCCTCTGCCATTAGGGACTGGCACACTCACTTGACCCTCCATCAGCCAGTCTCTTAAGGCAGGGGTTTCCCTGTTACTCTTTATACACTTTCAGATTCTAACTTTACTACCCCTGCAAGCTGCATTTTTAATTTTTATAATGCTTCTCAAGGGAAAATAAAATTTGTACTGAGCCTAGTGTGGTACAGGAGGATAGACTGCTGCCCAGTTCAGCCTGGGCTAGAGCAAGACCCTACCTCGACCCCCCCCCCAAAAAAAAAGTACTGAGCCGGAAGCATAGAAAACATTCAATGAAGCCGGGCGTGGTGGTGCACGCCTTTAATCCCAGCACTCGGGAGGCAGAGGTAGGAGGATCACCGTGAGTTCAAGGCCACCCTGAGACTACAGAGTGAATTCCAGGTCAGCCTGGACTAGAGGGAGACCCTACCTCGGGGGAAAAAAAAACAAAACAAAAAAAAAAAATTCAATGACCTCTATACCAGTGCTGTTCAAAAAAAAAAAAAGTGAATTCTAAACTCCGTTTCAGGTGGTTGCTACAAGACACAGTGAAGATGTCCAGACGGAAGCAGGGAAATGTCTGAAATTTCTATAACCTTGTTCTGGAGAGGGCAGAGCAAGGCCTCAAACCGTTTCGAAACTGCTCTGGCAAGCACTGTAGGAATGCACAGGGTCACTGCAGACCCCAGCACGCTGGAGGCTTGCTGCGAGCGCAGGGGGCACCAGCAGAGACCTTACTTCTACCACGACCGCAGAAATAACCCGTCGTCACAGAGCTAAGCAAAACGGCCTTTTCGCGAGGCTTCTTCTCAACGTGAGCTTCGTAGCCGGGAGAGGCTCTCCGCAGAAACGGAACCCTGGCGGCTGATTTACCAGCAGCTGCTGCGGCGGTGCCCCCCCCCCCAACTGCGCACGCGCGGCCCAGCCCGGCACCCGGCGACGTCAGGGTGGGCGTGGCCTGCGCGGAGGGAAGGCAAACTCGAGAGGGGCTTCTAGGCTCTGGGAAAATGAGGGAAGGAAAACCTCAGGGTCCTCTTGTAAGGACCTCGCTGGGGGTTAGAGTTTAGATAACGCCCAGCTAAAACTCCAGTGCACCCCAAAATTTAATGAGTACCTGAATTCTTGTCTACAAAGTTAAAGAATTAAAACAGACAACCAGATATTAAGGGATAGTGGGAAACTATTACTTAAGGGAACATGGGAGTTACAGAGTTCTCCAGCCACCAATGTGGGGAGAAAACGTGGGAGAGGTTTTAGCAAAATCTCTGCTGGTCAAACAAAGAGGGAAAGACATCAGAGGGCTCCCATGTGAAGGAAAGGTGCGTGTGGGAAAGAACCCCGAGCCTTACCCAAGCTCTGGAATTTCAGAGGTCCTTCTGCTGGCCTGCCATGTGAGGAAGAGAGAGAGGAATACCTGTTACATGAGTATTTGCTGCCCTAAGTGGGCAGGGAGACCGGTGGTTGGTTCATACCTGACCAATTAGGTTTTGCGCCTAGGTTTGAGCTCTAGCTAGACACCTCCCACTCAAGGGGAGGGTGTCTATGGAGCTTGCCTGCCTGAAGTGTCACACTTTTTTCTCCTTTTCAAATATATGCAAGTTTGACCACTTCATATCTTTGCAGAGACCATGCTAATCTATTAAACTCTGTCGTCGCAAAAGACACAGCTCTCACCTCAAAGGGATAAGAGGTAGTTTATTCTGGAGCCAAATATGAGTGACCATGGCCCAGGAACACAGATTTAGGTTATGCCAATTCCATGTTTCAATGTGTTAACAATTCCATGGGGGTTGTATAGTTACAGAAAGAAGAAAGTCATAAATCAATTCATTTTCAAATACATTGGCTGACCATCAGGTAGGCGAGTTACAGCAAAGCTGCCCTTGGGTTGGTGGAAACTGGTGGTCTGCTAGCACATTCCAAAAATGTCTCACCTGATCAACTGATAGTCTGGTGGTTATTAGGTCAGACACAGAGGTGGGGAATAATGGCTATTGGTGACCTAAAGATAGCTCAAGGTCATTTAGCTTTGGCCTTGCAACATTCCATTCAGCCTTGCTGGAAGTAGGTGTAGCAGATATAGCGCTTATCTGAGAACTTTCAGGTCACAACTCCAAGTTTAGTCAGTATACATGCTGCCAGAATGAGCCCTATGACTCTTTAAAAATATATATTTGCACATGTGTATATGTGGTTGGCCAGGAACTCTTGCCACTGCAAATGAATGCCACAAGCATATGCCACTTTTTGTATCTGCCTTTACATAGGTGCTGGGGCAGGCTTTGCAAACAAGAACCTTTAACCACTGAGCCATCTCCCCAGCCACTAGAGGTGGTTTGTTTAATTAATTAATTAATTTTCAAACAGAGAAAAAGAGAGCGGGAATGAGCATGCCAGGGCCTGTTGCCACTGCAAACAAAATCCAGTTGCATGTGCCACTCTGTGCATCTGGCTTATGTGGGTACTGGGGAATTGAACCTGGGCTGTTAGGCTTTGCAAGAAAGCACCTTTAACGGATGAGCCATCTCTCCAGCTCTGTCCCTCACCCAGGAACCATGCCTGGTTGTTCATATATATTATTTGCAAGTAGAGAAATACAGAGACAGAAAGAATATGGGTGAGTATGGGTACTGCAGGGCCCCCAGCCACTGCAAATGAACTCCAGATGCATGCACCACTTTGTGCATCTAGCTTTATGTGGGCACTGGGGAATTGAACCCCAGTCATTAGGCTATTCAAGCAAAATAACTGGGTTCCCTCTCCAGCCCTGTTTGCTTTTTTTTGTTGTTGTTGTTGTTTTTTGTTTTTGTTTTTCGAGGTAGGGTCTCACTCTGGGCCAGGCTGACCTGGAATTCACTATGTAGTCTCAGGGTGGCCTTGAACTCATGATGATCCTCCTACCTCTGCCTCCCGTGTACTGGGATTAAAGGCATGTGCCACCATGCCTGGCCCATTTGCTTTTAATGGCTAAATAAACTTATGGCCTCATTCAAGTCAGGAAAGCTACTCCCTCAACTCTTTCATCCCCCACCCCCCCATGAACCCAGGACTTGCACTTGTAATTATGCTAACAAGCATATTATGCTACCAAACATATTGTGTAGATTTCTTTGGAAATGTATTTATTAGAGAGAGAGAGAGAGAGAGAGAGAGAGAGAGAGAGAGAGAGAAAGAGTATAGGAGCACTAGGGTCTCCTGCCACTGTAAATGAACTCCAGATGCATGTGCCACTTTGTGCATCTGCTTTATGTGAGTACTGGGAAATTGAACCCAGGCCAGCCGACTTTGCAAGCAAGCATCATTAACCACTGAACCATCTGTACAGCCTCTTGTGTAGATAGTTTAATAAAAATGAAGCAATGCCATCTTATAACTTATATTGAGGGTGTAGTGTTCTGGAGCAAAGAAACTAGCTTTTGATATTCTGGACCTCTTCAGACCATAATTAGTTTAAAAAGTACTATTCATACATAAAGAATGATAATGATTTATCTTGCTGTATATTTAGCATTCAGAAAAACAAGGGATTCGTGGTTAAAGGGTGCTTGCTTGCAGAGCCTGTTGGCTCAATTTCCAGTACCCATATAAAGCCAGATGCACAAAGTTGTGCATGAATCTGGAGTTTGTTTGTAGTGGCTAGAGGCCCTAGCGTGGCCATTCTCTATCTCTCTGTCTATCTCTCTCTCTGCTTGCAAATAAATAAATAAAAATATTTTTAAAAACAGGAAACTGGGCTGGAGAGATGGCTCAGCGGTTAAGGCACTTGCCTCTAGTGCCTAAGGCCCCGGGTTCAATTCCCCAGGTCCCACATAAGCCAGACCCATAAGGTGGTGGCCCTGGTGTACTCTCTCTCTCTCTCTGCTTGAAAATGAATAAATAAAATATAAAAAAAAAACCAGGAAACTATCTGCCTCTTTTCTCTCTGTCTCTCAAATAAATATTTAAAAAACCAAAACAATAAACAAACAAATAAATAAATAAATAAATTCAACTACAAAATCCCTCTGAAACCAAAACAACCAAACAAGCAAAAAGGGTTCAGGCTTAGAGGCAGGTGGCAGTTCCAATCTTGGGAGTTAGAGACACCAGAAGTTAAGGCCAGCCTAAGTGACATAGGGAGTTTGAGACCTGACTACATGAAACCGTTTCAAGGGAAAATCAGACAAACAAAAACCCAAAAACTTCAAGTTTAAAAACCATCTGCAGGGCTGGAGAGATGGCTCAGCGGGTAAGGCACTTGCCTCCAGTGCCTAAGGCCCCGGGTTCAATTCCCCAGGACCCACATAAGCCAGACCCACAAGGTGGTGGCCCTGGTGTGCTCTCTCTCTCTCTCTCTCTCTCTCTCTCTGCTTGAAAATGAATAAATAAAATATTAAAAAAAAAACCATCTGCAAGTTGGGTGTGGTGGCGCTCACCATAGTGAATTCCAGGTCAGCCTGGGCTAGAGTGAGACCCTGCCTCAAAAAACAACACCATCTTCAGAGCTTGGGAAATGTCTCGGTGAGTTGAGAGCACTTGTGTCGCAAGCTTGAGAACGTGAGGAGGCCCTAGACTGAGTTAGATCCTCAGGATTCATGTAAAAAACAAACAAACAAACAAACAAACACACTGAGTGTGGTCATGCAGGCCTGTAGCCCCAGTCCTGTTGGGAGCAAAGACCATAGAACCACTGGGGCTTGATATTCAGTCACTGTGGCTGAAAACAGCAGCTAAGGTTTAGTAAGACAGAGACTCTATCTCATGGAAGCACGTGAGGACAGAGGAGACATCTAATGTTCTCTTTTGGCCTCTGCAAGCATCCATACATTCATGTAACATTATACACATACACCACATCACATGTACTACACATATACACCAAAATAAAGAAACAAAAGCCTTCAGATAAGAACAAAGAAGAGGATTTGTTAGGCTCATTTATGGGAAGGTGATCAGAACAGGCAGCAAAGAAGAGAAGGGTCTATATGGGCTCCAATCCATAAGAACCTCCAGTGATTTTCCTCATCCTTTTCCTGGTGCAGAGCAAAGACATGCTTGGAAATGCGAATGTGTACATGTAAATTTCTCTTTCAAAAGGGTAACTTATTTTGTTTTCATAGCTTCTGTTGTTTCTTAAAATAACAGCTCAGAATAATCCTCATGAAATTATTTTGGAGAAAGCATATTCTAGTCTCTTAAAGTCATATATTTACTTATTAAGAGAGAGAAAGAGGGAATGGATGTGCCAGGGCCTCTTGCTGCTGCAAACAAACTTGAGATGCATGTTTACACTGTGTGTCTGGCTTTACATGAGTACTGAGGAATTGGACCCAGACTATCAGGCTTTGCAAGCAAGCACCTTTAACTGCTGAGCCATCTCCCTAGCCCTCTTATATTCTGATGAGGCATATTCAGGCTTCCTACAGATGTATGCCTGCAAAGAAAATTAGCAATTTCGCCTGGAACCTCAGATTTTTGTGTGTGTGTGTGTGTGTTTTAAATATTTTATTTGAGAGAGTGAGAAAGAGGCAGAGAGAGAGAGAAAGAAGAGGAGAGAGAGGAGAGAGAGAGGAGAGGGAGAGAGAGGAGGGGGGAGATAGATAGATAGAGAGAGATAGAGAGAGAGAGAGAGAGAGAGAGAGAGAGAGAGAGAGAGAGAGAGAGAGAGAGAGAGAGAGAGGCCACCAGGGCCCCCAGCCACTGCAAATGAACTCCAGACACATACACTACCTTGTGCATCTGGCTTTATGTGAGTACTGGCGAATCGAACCTGGTCCTTCTGCTTTGCAGGCAAATATCTTAACTGCTGAAACATCTCTCCATCCCATGTGTTTTTTTGTTAGTTTTGAGGAAGGGTCTCGCTCTAGCCTTGGCTGACCTGGATGGAACTCACAGCCAGTGATCCTCCTACCTCTGCCTCCCTCCCAGTGGTTCATCAGTTTTGACCAAGGAAGCTTGCAACATTTTGTCACTTAAAATAATGGCCTTGCTTTAAAGACAACAAGAAAGAAGTTTATAGTGACAGAACCAAAGGAAGCTGTAGCCAATCCATTCATCCATTACATTGGTGGGAGTGTCAGATCAACCAGCTACAGCAAAGTGCAGGAATCTCTTCTGCAGGTTTTAGATGTCACCGCATGCTTAGCAACAAGGGTAATGGAGGCTAGTGATCTGCTAAGCTTACTGACAAGTTCCAAGAAGTTTATCTATAGCTTACAAGATTGTTAGGTCAAATACAGAGGAGCCTGCATAGGGGTACACACCTTTAATTCCTGAATTTGGAAAGGCGGAGGTAGGAGGATCACCATAGGCCATACTGAGATTACACAGTGAATTCCAGGACAGCCAGTAATAGATTGAGAAACCTACCTCAAGAAAAAAAAAATAAGAAGAAAAAAAATTAAAAAAGAAAAAGAAAAAGAAAAGCCGGGCGTGGTGGCACATGCCTTTAATCCCAGCACTCGGGAGGCAGAGGTAGGAGGATCTCCGTAAGTTCAAGGCCACCCTGAGACTACATAGTGAATTCCAGGTCAGCTTGGACTAGAGCGAGACCCTACCTTGAAAAGCCAAAAAATAAATAAATAAATAAATAAAAATAAAATAAAAATAAAATAAAATAAAAAATTACCTCTTGAAAGCCTGGCATGGTGGCACATGCCTTTAATCCCAACACTACCAGCAGAGGTAGGAGGATTGCTGTGAGTTCGAGACCAGCCTGGGACCACAAAATAAGTTCCAGGTGAGCCTGGGCTAGAGTGAGACCCTATCTAAAAAAAAGTACCTCTTGAAGGTATCTGAGCTTTCCTATTTTGCCTTCCATAAGCAATACAGTAGAGGAAATATCCCCAAACTGGTTAACTTTGGGCATCACAGAAATACAAATAAATGTCCTAGGGACTGGAGGAGGGAAAATTTTCACTGAAAGAATTAGTGGAAAATGTGATACTTGAGCTGGGTGGCAAAATCCAATAAACCGAACTTTCCAGTTGGGTTCATTTAGCTACAACCAGGGAGCGCCCAAGAAAAACAGGCTCTCACCATGGGAGAGGAGGAAGAAAGCTTTGAAAGCCTGGGCCAGCCCTAAACAATTTTGAGGAAGGAAGAAGTGAAGTGAGGATCAGCTCTAGATTACTGCTTTCACAAAAGGTGGGCAGTTTAGTAATTGAGTAGCTCTGTCATTTCGTGTGTATACGAGTGGTATGATGTGTATGTGTGCGTGCAGGTGTGTGCGAGGTTGATATTGGGTGTCATTCTTCATTGCTCTCCACCTTATTTTTTTATTTCTTATTTTTATTTTTTGGTTTTTCGAGGTAGAGTCTCTCGCTAGCCCAGGCTGACCTGGAATTCACTGTGTAGTCTCAGGGTGGCCTTGAACTCACAGTGATGCTCCTACCTCTGCCTCCCGAGTGCTGGGATTAAAGGCATGTGCCACCACTCCCGGCTCTCCACCTTATTTGAGACAAGGTCTCTCACTTGAACCCAGAACTCACTGATTGGCTAGTATACCTATAGCCAGCTTGCCCTAGGAATCCACCAGAAAACCAGGGTTACAGGTGGGCTACCTTACCCACCTCGCATTTATGTGGGTGTTGGGGATATGAACTCAGGTCCTAACACTTGTGCATGCTTTACTGACTGAGCCATTTCAAGAGTTCAGAGCAGTAAGCAGGTTAGGAAAGTTACTGGGGCAAAGACAGGGCTCAGTGTTAAGTGTGCTGTGCAAGCCCTAGGATCTGAGTTCAGTGCCCAGTAAATAAGTAAGAAGCTGGGCACGGTCACACACACCTGTAACTCCAGCACTGAGCAGAGCAGAGACAGAATGCTCAGCCAATCTATTGGAAGAATGGTGAGCTACAGGCCCAGTGAGAAACCCTACTTGATTTCCCTCAAGGCAGCAAAGAGCGATAAAGAGGACAGTGGGCACCCTCGTGTGAGCGTGGGCATTACACACACATTCATGCCACCCCACATCCACAGAGAAGCAGTAATCAACCAGGTATGGGGGCACATGCCTGTATTCCTAGAACTCTGGATGCAGAGGTAGGAAGACCAGGAGTTCAAGGCCTCTCCCCCAAACAGGTGGGGAGTTGTGGCTGGATAGATGGCTTGGTGGTGCTTACCATGAAGCTCATGAGGCAGGCCAGCTAGCCTGACAAATGCATGGATGAACTGTTAACAGTAAGAGGCTCTGCCCCAATCAGCTGCTAACATTGTCTCCTGACCTCCACATGCATGCTGCGCACAGCCACTCCTATACGCCTGTACTCACATATGCACATATCATATACACAGCTTTAAAAATAATTGTCTTGGTTTTTCCAGGTAGGGTCTCCTGGAGTTCACTATGTAGTCTCAGGGTGGCCTCAAACTCATGGCAATCCTCCTACCTCTGCTTGAGTTTTGGGATTAAAGGCATGTACCACAATACCTGGCTAAAATTTTTTATCTAATTTTCTTTTGTGTGTCTGTGTACATACTTGTGCCAGGGCCTCTTGATGAACACCAGACACTTGTGCCACTTTTTGCATCTAGCCTGTGTGGTGGCTTGGGAATTGGACCCAGGCTGGCAGGTTTTGCAAGCAAGTTCTTTTATTTGCTGAGCCATCTTCCCAGTCCCACATTTAAAAATACACTTTTTTAAAAAAATACTTTATTTATTTATTTATTTTTAAGCAGAGAGAGAGAGAGAGAGAGAGAGAACACGAGAGCGCACCAGGGCCACTACCTTGTGGGTCTGGCTTATGTGGGTCCTGGGGAATTGAACTGGGGGCCTCAGACACTGGAGCCAAGTGCCTTAACTGCTGAGCCATCTCTCCCGCCCAAAATACATCCCAAGTTTTGGGATTAAAGGCATATGCCACCACGCCCGGCCAAAAATATACTTAGTTACTTGAGAGTGAGAGAGAGAATGGGTGTATCAGGGCCTCTTGCCACTGAACATGATCTCCAGATTCATACACCACTTAGTGTGTCTCTTTCTATGTGGGTGCTGGGGAACTGAACATGGGCTGGCAAGCTTTGCAAGCAAAGGCCTTTAACCACTGCACCATCTCTCTAGTCCCTATTAGTTTTTTTTCTTCTCTCTCTCTCTCTCTCTCTTTGGTTTTTCGGGGTAGGATCTCGCGCTAGCCCAGGCTGACCTGGAATTCACTAGTCTCAGGGCAATCCTCCCACCTCTGCCTCCCATGCTGGGATTAAAGGCACTGCACCACCATGCCCAGCTACACTGCCACCTTCCACCCAGGGTAAAGCCCGGGACCTCGTTGGAGAGAGGGCAAAGCCACAGCTCACTGAATGACAGAGATGCTGGTAGAACTTACCGAAAGCCCATGTTCTCGTGTACCTAGGATGGGCTGACCGGGGTAGGTGTCTTGTTAAAGCACTTGGATGTAAAGCTTGCGAGGGGAATGCTGGAAGAAACTGCTGCCGCCTGGCATCACGGGAGCTGGGTGCTGGGAGAGCTGGTGAGCTGCAGAGAGCATGGAACCGAGGAAGCCCTCGATAGTGGAACCAGGTGCTGAGGGGCGTCTCATGGCGCAGCCCCCCGGAGTCAAAGCTCCTTCATCTGGCAAAGGAGGACTGGTGAGAGCAGGAAGTGAGAAGTGCATGCAGACATGAGTCTACTACAACCAGGACTTATTAAAGTCCACTGCTTTTAGACGTCACTGGCTTCCTTTGGTATTACTCTAACTTCATTTGCATTGCAAGGTCCTTAACTGGGACTCGGCTTAAAGGTGAAAGACTTGCAACGTACTACGGGCAGCTCTCTGGGCTGCTGGGAACCTGTCCCGCGAAACGCGGAAGTCGTCCTGGGACTTTACGCGCTGGGCGGGACGTCCCCTTCCGGGCTCGGCCGAGCCAAGCAGGACGCCTCAGGGTCCGGGAAGCCCAGGCCGGCCTCCGCTCTGCGCAGGCGTGGCCCCGCCCCCAGGCCGCCCGTGCGCGCGCGAGGCAGGCGGGGAAGTCGGCCTCCCTAAAGATGGCGGCAGAATTGAAAAGTTGGAGACGCTCCCGTGGCGCTGAAGGGTGGGGAGCCAGCCCCACCCGAGCGCCCCTGAGGAGGGCCGGAGGGGGCAGGCGCGCCCGCGGCTTCGGGGAGGGAAGGCGGTCAGGGAGTTAGGGGTGCGTCTGCCTCTCCGGGGAGGTGTTCTCAGCCCCGGCCGGAGAGGAGCCGACCTTGACGGGAGCTCCACCTGCACGCTCAGCCCGGAAGTGCGGGGGCGGAGCTCCCGGGCCCGGAAGTGCGGGCGCGCGGCGGCCTGGGGCGGGGCTTGCTCGGGGGCGGGGCTTCGCGGGCGGGCCGACTCCCGGGGGCCCGGAAGTGCGGGCGCGGGGCGGGGCGCGGCCGGGGCGGAGACTGCGGGCGGGAAGGCGGTGCCGGGAGCTCGGGGGTGGCTGGCCCAGGGCGAGCATGTAGCGGCAGCTGGCGGCGGGGCTCCCGGGCGGGCCGCGGGGGCCGCACGCGGCGACATGGAGGAGGAGGGCAAGAAGGGCAAGAAGGTGAGCGTCCTGCCGGGGGACCGGGTGGGTGGCGGCTCTAGTCCTGGGGGTCCCGGGCGGGCCGGGGGCCTCGGAGCTGGGCCACTGTGGCCGCGGGGCGGGGCGGGGCGGCGCGGGGCCGGGACAATGGTGTGGGGGGCCCGCGGCTGGGGCCGGAAGCACCGCGCCTTTCCCGGGGTCCCCCGGGCTCCCCGCTCCCTTCCCGCGTCGGGGGCCGCGGAGGAAGTGGGCCGGGCGCGGGGCGGGATGCCGGGCTTTGTTTTTGCGTGTCCCGTGAGAGCGGAGGTGGGCTTCGCACTTAATTCCATGAAGTGACTGGAGTGACGTTCCATCTGGCGGTGGGATTTAGGACAGAGTTCAGGAGGCTCCTTAGTCCGCGTGGTTTTAAAATGTGGCTTTAATTAGACTCTGGGAGTTGATAACAATTTAAGGATCCCGAAAAGACCATGTGGGTAAGCTATGATTAAAGTGAAAATGGGTTTTAATAAAATGTATCTTCAAATAAATGCTTTTGTAATCTTCATGTTTTGCCTGTCATTTTCATTTTGATAAATGTGTGTGTTTACTTTTTTATGGACAAGTTTAAAACAGACTTTGATGTCCTAACTCTGTTATCACCAGCATTTTGTAGTCTAATTGTCTACTACTCATTGCCTTATGAGGTGCCCCGTTTTAAAAAGTCATTTGAAATGGACGCAGTCAGGTGGCCCTCCAGGGAGTCTTATTTCTCATTGTTTCACGTTAGGAACATGCATGTATCATTTAGACGTAATGTCAGTCAATCGTGATTACCTACAAAGGTGGCTTAAGGCTGGAAACAGCCCAAGAAGATGAAAAATGATTCAGCCTGCAAGTGTACCACAGAAAAGAGGTTGCTAGCAGCGCAAACGGAGTGAGGAGAGGAGGGATCAGTCCTGTGGGGTTGGATGATGCTGAACTGCTAGAGAGCTGGGGGAGGGGGACCAACCTATCACCTCCTGGACAGCGCCATTCTCAGGGACACCTGGCTCACCTAAATGTGACCAGCAAGGATGGGATTGACTTTTTTTTTTTTTTTTTAGCCTCCTATCGCTTTTAATGGAAACAACCTTCAGCAATGCTAAACAAACAAGCAACAAAATATTTCTGAGCTTTATATTAAATTGCATTTTTAAAATTACCATTTCCTGAGCTTTTAGAGTGATAAAAAGAATTTACAGTTGGGGAAATGAAGACATTTAGGCATAACAAGAGTGGGGATGAATTTCTTTGTGTTAGAGCAGATAACAGTTGTGTTCACACAGAAGCCAGGAGTTGTGTTCATCCTGCCACTTGCTGGAGCTTGTTCCCTGTAGGCAGGTGAGACTACCTCTGAAGCATGGATTCCTATCCCAGCCTGCTCTTCATTTAATGTTTCCTGCAACTTAAAAACTTTGGAGCTTTAGTTACCTGTTTTCAACTTTTCACAAACTGAAGCTTAATAAGTTTTATAAAATTACTGTGTGGACTTTTCTCCACCCCTCCCCAAGTGCACATTTAAGCCTTTGAAAATATGACTGACAGGCTTTTTCCAGATCTCAGATACTTTCTTAGCATCTTGTCAAGCAGTGACTGAGGCTTGTTTTACTAGTCTGGCCCATTCTTCCTGGGACATAGGAATCAGTGCGTTGCCAGAGAACCAAATGGACCAGGTGGATTTCATGGAAGTGGCTCCAGCTGTGACCTGCCCTTCTTTAAGTTACCACAGCATATATGACTGCCCAGCTCTTCCTGTGCATAGTGCATCAAACAAACATCAGTTGAGCGTGTCCACTGGGTAATGGAGATGCAGGAAGAGCCGGTGACCTTCAGTAGCTGGTAGGAGCTGAATCAGGTAGATCTGGAATGATAAGAACATCGCTAAAATTTTGGGACCATGGGAGAGGTGTAGAAATGACTGCTTGATGGCTTCCCTGGTGTCTGCAGAGTAAAAGTCCCAATTTTGGGTATGGGGAATGAGCCTTTTTTAAATTTTTATTTTTCGGTAGAATTTACTCAAATGGTGTTTCACTATTCAGTCAAGATGTAATTCCTTTTAAAAAATATTTATTTGCGGGCTGGAGAGATGGCTCAACGGTTAAGGTATTTGCCTTCAGTGCCTAAGGTCCCTAAAATTCAATTCTCCAGTACCCACATATGCCAGACCCACAAGGTGGTGGCCCTGGTGCGCTCTCTCTCTCTCTCTCTCTCTCTCTCTCTCTCTCTCTCTCTCTCTCTCTCTCTCTCCCTCTGCTTGAAAATGAATAAATAAAATATTTTTTAAAAGTTCAAGGTTATAAAAAAATATTTATTTGCAAGTAGAGAGAGATAGAAGAATGACAGAGAATGGGTACACCAGGGCTTCCAGTTGCTGCAAACAAACTCCAGCTTTACGTGGGTATTGGGGAATCAAACCTGGGTGGTTAGGTTTAACCATTGAGCCATCTCTCCAGCCACTACCCCCCCCCTTTTTTTTTTCTTTTTTTAAGGTAAGGTCTCTCTCCAGCTCCGTGTGACCTGGAATTCACTATGTAGTCTCGGGGTGGCATCAAATTCACGGCGATTCTCCTACCTCTGCCTCCCGAGTGCTGGGATTAAAGATGCTCACAACCATACCCAGCTTAAATCTTTTATTTTTAATCAGGCGTCTAGTAACCTTTGGTCTAGAACATTTTAAATTAGAAATGCACATATGTTATCTCTTATGTGTCTGGGATCAGTCATCTGGACAGAGAGGAATGGTTCTTCCCTTCTCAAGGTGCCACCACACCCGGCTCTACCCCCCCCCCCCCCCTTTGACACAGGGTCTTGTGTATCTCATGTATCTGAAGCTGGCCTTTAACCCACAAGGGCCACCACCATCAGCTTGACCTTGAACTTTTGATCCTCTTGCCTTCACCTCCAGAGTGCAGTCAATTAATAGGTGTGTATCACCATGCCTGGTTTTATGCTGTGTTGGTGATGGAACCCAGGACTTTGTACATGCTAGGCAAGCACACTCTACCAACTAAGCAACATCTCCAGGCTTGTAATTCCTTCATTTGGTGTTTATTTGAGGGAGAGAAAATATGGGCACACCAGGGTCTCTTGTTGCTGTAAATGAACTCTAGATTAATGCGCCACATTGTGTATCTGGCTTTATGTGGGTTCTGAGTAATAGAACCCAAGCCAGCAGGTTTGCAAGCAAGGACTTTAAACTTGTCAGCTATCTTCAAATCCCCATGCTGATTTTTTTATAGGTGAATAATAGAGCTTTAGGATTTGCTTTGCTCCAGCTGGAAGAAAAGGAGATGATCGGTGTGTGCTTGTGTCTTTGAAGGCAGTTGTGCTCACTGCTGTGCCACCAATGCCACACCAGTTGTGTCTTTGTTTTGTGCTGCTGTAACACAACACCTGAAACTCAGTAATTTGTAAAGAACAAGTTTATTTCTAGCAGTTTTAATAGTTCTGGAGGCTCGGAAGTCAAGTCCCAGATCGAGAGGATAGTATCTGTCGAGGATCTCCTCACTGCATCACCTCCCAGCAGATGCCATAGGGCAAGAAAGGGGGAGAATTCAAGGAGGTTGAGCTTACCCGTCTTTGATTTTTGGTGCTGGAGACAAATCCAGGACCTCACACATGTTAAGCATATGCTCTACTACTGAGCTACACACCTTCCCCTCAGACCTCTGAACTTGTTTTTATTATAACCTACTGTCTTAATAAACCAACTCCTGAGATAAAGTCATTAATCCCTGAGTGCTTGGTCTTTACTTTTTCTTTCTTTCTCTCTTTTTTTTTTGAGACAGTTTTACTCTGGCTTTGACTCTGCTATGTAGCCCAGGCTGGCCTATAACTCCTCACAGTCCTTCTGCCCTTCAAGTGCTGGGATTACTGGTGTGAATCAACATGCCTTTTGTGTGTGCATGTGTGTGTGCATTCATGTTCCTACAGGTGCGGGTGCATTTGGAGGACAGAGGACTACCTCAGGAGTCCTTCCTCGGGCATACTCTCCACCTTTTTGTGACAGGCTCTGTCAATTAGGTTAGACTAGCTGGCCAGTGAGCTCCAAGGATCTGTCCACCTCCACCTCCCCAGTGCTGGGATTATAGGCACATGCCACATGTCCAACATTTTAAGTTTGTCCTTGGGATCAATTAGGGTCCTCAAGCTTGAGAGACAACCGATTAACCTACTGAGCTAGCTCCCCAGCCCTCCTACTCACCTCTCAAAGCTTCTTCCAACATTGGTAGGTTGCCAGCAAACACATTTGAATCATACTGCTTTGGTATTGGGTATGTATTATTCTGTCTACTTTGGACACTTTTGATTTTCCATAATAAAAAAAGTATCAGGAAAAGATCCCCTAGGTTGTGGGCTCTGGGCTCTCAGCACATATTTCTGCAAAATCACCATTAAGTCAGTGTCTCAAGAATTGGGAGCGGAGGTTGCCTATGTATCTTGTCTTTTTGTGTGTGTATATCTGGGTGCTTATGCCTATAAAGGCCAATGGACAAGCTTGAGTATCATTGCTCAGGTACACTGTTTACCTTACTCTGCTACCCCCCCCCCCCAAAGGATCTCCAGCTAGCCTAGTCTGACATGGAATTCATTATGTAGTCTCAGGGTGGCTTCTAACTCATGGCCATCGATCGTCCTACCTCTGCCTCCCAAGTGCTGGGATTAAAGGCATGCATCACCACTCCTGGCTTGTCTACCTTACTTTGAGACAGAGTCTCTCTTTGGCCTAAAGCATCCCCTAGGCTAGCCCAAGGGATCTGCTTGTCTCTGCCTTCTCAGTGTTCCAGTGCTGGGATGACTGGTGCATGCCACCATGCCCAGCATTTTTTATGTGAGTGCTGGGGATTGAACTACTGTCCCCATGCTTGTGAGTCAAGTACTTTGCCAATTGAACTGTCCCTGGTCCCTTAGCCCTGTTTTTTTTTGTTTCTGAAGTAGTCTCTAGCCCAGGTTGGCGTCACTCAGTGATTCTCCTTCCTGGATTTCCCCAATGCTGGAGTTACAGGTGTGAGCTACTCTATAGCACCGCTTTTTTTTTGGAGACAAGGTCTCATGTAGCTCAGAGTGGTCTTGAACTTGCGGTGTTTGACCTAGACTTCTCTGATCCTCCTGCCTCCACCTCCCAAGTGCTAGGATTACATACATGTGCCACCACACCCAGGTAATGAGATGCTGGGGATCAAACTCCAGGCTTCTTGCATGCTCAGTAGCACTCTACTGACTGAGCCACACCCCCTTTTTTGAGATGGGATCTTAAGTATCTAGGACTGGATTCACCATGTAGCTGAGGATGACCTTGACCTGATCCTCTTGCCTTCAACTCCCAAGTAAGATTACAGCCGCTTGCCCCCAGTTGATCAGTTTATGCAGTGCTGGGCTTTGTGCATGGTAGGCAAACACTGCCAGCCGAGCTACATTCCCAGACACTTTTAAAGCTTTACAGTTTGGTACCTGCTTACCACTTTTTCTCTTTCCTTTTTGTTTTTGTTTTCTTTCTTTTTCTTTTTTTGGCAGGATCTCATTCAAGCTGACCTGGAACTTAACTCTGTAGTCCAGGCTGGCCTCAAATTCTCTGACCTCAGCCTCCTGAGGGCTGGGAGGTGTGAACCACCATGGATGGCTTGGTAACTGCATTTTTACCAGCAGTGCCCCCCTTTGTCATTTTGCAATACAATTAAGCAGCCAAGTCCTGTAACTCATCTTTATGTACTGGAGTGCCTATGACATATTTAGTATAGTAAGAAGAGGATTAGAGACATTGCATTTGTGTGTCCAGTTAGAGTATGAGAGATGCTGCAGTGTGTCAGGAAGGACACGGAGATGGCATCAGCCAGTTGGAGCCAGGGACCTGTAACCATATACATGTTCAGAAGCAGACACAATGTGGACTCAGCCGCACTATGCTGAGGCTGGCCGGGCCGGGGAAGTTTCATGTCAGGTCTGGGTGCACTTGAAGCACCGGAGTTGTTCTGTATCTGCCCACTCATTTATCTCTTAGATGAGTGTTGATCAGCACACACTGATTGGGTGTGGGCAGGACACGTGGATCCAGCATTTAGCCTCTAGTGGAGTGGAGACAGATGAAAGAGGTTTTCTTTTTATTTGTTTGTTGTTTATTTGCAAAGTGTGTGTGAATGGGCCCACCAGGGCCTCTAGACCCTGCAAACGAACTCCAGGTGCTTGGGCCACTCTGTGCATCTGGCTTTACATGGGCACTGTGGAACCAAACCTGGGTCATTAGGCTTTGCAGGTAAAGTGCCTTGACTGCTGAGCCATCTCTCCAGCCCTGGAAGAGGTTTTGATCAGAAAACCTTTTTATTATGAAACTTTCAAAGTACAAATACAGCTTCTTTGGTGCACTTTATTTTCACCCCTGCTTATGCCTGTGCGCGGTGAATCAGCTCTCCCATGGAGATCACATGCTGTCACTTCAAGCCCACAACCTCAGGAGGTAGGTGCCTTTGGATATGAGAGTCTTTAAGGAGGTTCTTAAGTTTCCTATTTTATTTTGTTTTGTTGAGACAGGATCTCTATAGCCGATCCTGGCTTTGAACTTACTTTGTGGTCCATATGCTGGTCTTGAATTTGAGGGCATCCTTCTGCCTCAGCCTTCTAGATGCTGTGAATACAAGTGGGCACCAGCACACTCAGCACACCTGGCAAGAGGTCCTTGAGTTTAACTGTGTGGGATGGACTGTAATGGATTTGAGGACACGGGGAAAGGATGCCTCTACGAGCACAGGAGAGGCCTTGGACTCCAGCCTATAGGTCTGGGAGAGAATAGGTTTGAGTGGCTTCAAGTCTTGGCTTGTTACATGGGACTGTGTGTTTCATCTGCATGAGCCTAGCAAGATATTTTGAGGCAGACTCAGTTTAGAGGTCATCATGTCTGTAGATGGGAGTGCTATGACCCTGTGGCAGGTTCTGAAGACATGGTTTAAGCTGTCACCCTAGGCAAGCTCTCACTGTACTCTGGGGACCATACATTGCAGGTTACTCTTTGGAGGGAAAAGGTGACTTAAGACAAGTTTCACTCTTTAGTCCTGGTTGGCCTTGAATTTGTGAGAATTCAATTCTCTGGCCTCAGCCTCCTGAGTGCTGAACCACCATGCTTTATTCCCCTCTTTATGGTCAGGAAAACATGTCCAGACACCGTGAGGGACAGGGTTCGTCTGTAGGGTTCGTCAGTGCGATGAGGTAGCCAAGCCATGATCTCTGCCCAAGTAGATCACCCAGTCATTATGCTTGTTACTGCTTCATTTTCTTTTCTAAATATTTTATTTATTCATTTTCAAGCAGAGAGATGAGAGAGAGAGAGAGAGAGAGAGAGAGAGAGAGAGAGAGAGAGAGAGAGAGAAAGTACCAGGGCCACCAC
>PVHP010003280.1:0-33349 GCA_004024765.1 Zapus hudsonius
CTAGCCCCGCCCAGATTCCTTGCCGGTCCCGCCCACCACGCGAGGCCCCGCCCCCGCTCACGCTGCAGGCAGTCTGCGTTGAGCAGGTCCTGGCACTTCTCGTGGCACTTGACCCCGCACTCGGTGCAGCGCATGCCCTGCCTGGCGATGCCCCACAGCAGCCCCTCGCACTCGTAGCAGTAGGTGGGCGTGGTGGCCGTCCACACCTCGAAGTTGTGCGGCGTCGTGCACGAGATGGGGTAGATTAAGGCTTGCAGGGTTTTCTTGTAAACGTGGTTTTTCTGCGGGCGGACGGAGGGAGCGGCGTGGTGGTGCCATCACTGTCCTGGCCATCCCCCAACTCGGTCCCCAAGCTAAGCCACTGAAACCCCAGCCTGTCCTTCCTCTCATCGCTGCCGGATGTCCCCTCCCTCCTTCCAGGTCCCTCCGACCCGCTTCTGGGCCCACGCACCAGCTCCTCGTTGTTCAGC
The DNA here is from genome assembly GCA_004024765.1 of Zapus hudsonius. NCBI lineage: Eukaryota > Metazoa > Chordata > Mammalia > Rodentia > Dipodidae > Zapus > Zapus hudsonius. The sequence continues at coordinate 471 of PVHP010003280.1, forward strand.
GTGCTGGAGGCCAAGGCCGACGTGATGCCCGCTTTTCTGCACTGGACCAAGGACTGGAGCGTGAGGATCAGTCACCAAGAGGATCCCAGACACAGATCGGAGCCATGATGGCCAGTTGTGAACAGTCACCGCCAGCAGCCACGGTTGACAGAGGAATGAATTGGGAAGGGATGGGAAACTCTGGGTTAGAAGCGACTCTGCGAGGAGTTATAGCAGTTCCCAAACTCAGAGAGGACCTGGGAGTCACGCTGGACAATGGTCACCAAGCACCCAGCAAAACCACAAGGAAAAAAGTCACCTGCTCTCTCCCGCCCATGAGTCTGGGACAAGGCAGCCCCCACCCAGGACAGCTGGAAGATCCCTCTGCCTCGCCGGGGCGTTGGAGGGGAAAACTTAGGGGACCCAGGTCACTATCACTCACCATGGCCTGAAGAGTCCATGAAGCACAGGGGCAGAAATCAGACTAGGTTAGTCCCGAGGAATGGCCTGTCCACCCCAGCCCCAGGCCCCGAGGGCAGGGAAGGATGCAAGCTTACCAGGTCGCTCACAAGCGGGATAGGTTTCCTCTTCCGGATATCTGGCATACTGTCTATGATGATGAGACCACCCCCGGGGCTGCAAGACACCCCCCCCCAGGGACACTGAGGGCCCTGGCCTTCTCACACACCTAAAACTAGGCATCTAGGCAGGAACTATGAGCCTCCTGGATGCTGAGGGCTGAACTGTGTCTCACAAAATAAATATATATCAGGACTAACCATGGTGGCACACACCTTTAATCCCAGCACTTGGGAAACAGAGGTAGGAGGATTGTTGTGAGTTCAAGACCAGCTAGAGACTACATAGTAAATTCCAGTATAGCATAGGCTAAAGCAAGATCCTTCCTCCAAAAACCAAAAAATAAATTAAATATATATATATATATATGAAAGTTCTAATCTCCAATTCCTCAGAATTTGATCTTATCTGGAAACAGGGTCATTTCTTATAAACATAATCCTTTTTTTTTTTTTTTTGAGGTAGGGTTTCCAGGTAGCCCATGCTGACCCAGAACTCACTCTGTAGTCCCAGGTTGGTCTAGAATTTACAGCGCTCCTCCTACCTCTGCTTCCCTAATGCTGGATGAGCCCAAAATGACTGTGGTGGGGACTGGTGAGATGGCTCACTGGGCAGTGTTTGCCTCATAGGCATGAGGACCTGAGTTCAACCTCAGATCCCACATAAAATATCAGGCATAATGGGGTGCATCTGTAATCCCAGTGCTGGGGAGGTGGAGACAGGAGGATCCTTGGGGCTCGCTGGCTAGGTAGTCCAGAGTTCCAGGTCAGTAAGAGACCCAGTTTCAATTAGGTGTTTGGCAACAGAGTTAGACACCCACCATTGACCTCTGGTCTCCACACACAAGCACACACATGTGTGCTCACATGCATACCTACACACACACACACATGTACACACATCACACACATACCAAAAAAAAATGGCCCATGTCCCACACAGAGAATAAGGCAGAGACCTCCTTGATACAGTCACAAATCAGCAGACACCAAGGATTTGGGATGAACACCAGAAGTTTCTAAGGAGTGTGGTCCAGTCAACAGGACCTCTCTCTGTAGCTCAGGCTAGCCTAGAACTCCTAATTCTCCTGCCTCAGCCTTCCGAGTCTGGGGTGGCAGGTGAGTGCCATCACTCAGCTTGGATCTCATCTTTGCTGGACCACGTTCCCTGCCTGAGGCCGTCTGAAATCTCTCCTGAAACCACTTGGCCAGGAGGACCCATCAGGCTTGGCATGGGACAACCTCCGGCCAGTCTCTGTGGTTTATTTTTGGAATCATTACTGCTATCTGCTCACAAAGGACGTTGGGAAGGCCGGGATCCTGTTCTATTTCCAGACAGGAATGTTGTCAGCACCCCATAGCCCCGCGGACGAGGTGACTTCAGAAACTGCATGTGGGGAGGGCTACAATCCATTTCTGCATTAGCTCAAGTTGACTTCTACAAGGTGGGGTGGAGACCCACGCCTGGGGTCCCAGCTACTCAGGAGGCAGAGGCAGGAGGATTGCTTGAGTTTAGCAGTTCAAGGCCAGCCTGGACAGCATACCAAGACCCCATCTGAAAAGATAAATGTGCCTCTCTCTAAGTGGACCCTTCCTGACCTTCACCAGTGTGAGCACAGATGAATCAACAGCTCTGAGCTTGACGCCTCCTCCCCTTGCCCAATGTGCTGGCACTCACCCGCCTTTGAACCACAGGGATTTAGACATCTCTCCTTCTCCCCGGGCCTGCAGGACAGATGGACAGACAGACAGACAGGCATGGTCAGTGTGGTTGCCTCCTCCCTTCCAGGGCAGGTTGCACACCCACTTGTCTCCTCTGTGGACTGGGAGTGAAGAAACCAGGGTCCTAGCTGCAAATGTTTAAATCTGTGCATGCCTGATTCAGAGTCAGTCAGTAGCTACTAGGGAGGGAGGCAAGGAGGAGAGGGGAGACCTAAGGGGAGGTGCTGTAGATATGTAGGCAGAGGGGCAGATGGCTAGGGTTGGACTGGTCTAAGTGAGGTCAGCCTGGGCTAGATTGAGACCCTATCTTGAAAAAGTCAAAGGGGAAAAAATGAGATAGGGAAATGGGGTGGGGGGAGAGGGATGTGTGTATTCCTTTTATCTCTAATATTTTTTTTCCATTTTTGAGGTAAGGTCTTGCTCAAGCCCAGGCTGACCCAGAATTCACTATGTAGTCTCAGGGTGACCTCAAACTCACAGCGATTCTCCTACCTCTGCCTCCCCAGTGCTGGGATTAAAGGTGTGCATCACTAATCTTTTTTTTTTTTAATATACTGCATGGTGGTGCAAGACTTTAATCCCAGCACTCAGGAGGCAGAGGTAGGAATATTGCTGTGAGTTCAAGGCCATCCTGAGACTACATAGTGAATTCCAGGTCAACCTGGGCTAGAATGAGACCCTACCTCACAAACATACATGTATTTATTTTGCCAGGCATGGTGGTGCATTCCTTTAGTCCCAACACTCAGGAGGCAGAGATAGGAACAAAAAATATATGAGAGAGAGAGAGAGAGAGAGAGAGAGAGAGAGAGAGAGTGAGAGAGAGAGAGAGAGAGAGAGAGCATGAGCAGGCCAGGGCCTCTTATCCCTGCAGACAAACTCCAGATGCATGCACCTCTTTGAACATCTGGCTTTAACGTGGGTACTGGGGAATGGAACCTGGGCCAGCAGACTTTGTAAGCAAGCACCTTTAACTGCTGATGCCTAGGGTTAGTTTAATGCACATTCTGTGAAACCCAGAGTCCACTTTTATTTATTTTTCTTGTCATATCACTTGTTCCATTGGCAATAGTCCTGGCTGGGCTTTTTAACTTCCTGCTGAGCCTGGCCAAGTGGGTATGGATGGAGTGATGGGTGTGGTCTGGTTGATGTGGGTGTGGATGGAGTGATAGGTATGGTCTCCTTGATGAGTGTGTGGTCCAGGAGGTGGGTGTGGCCAGCAAGTTGGATGGCGTTAATCTTCTGGGCAAGGGCCAGGTGCTAGGTGTGGTCCATGCAGCTGGCCCTCTCACTCACCTCCTGCAGCTGCATCCGCACCTTGTTGAAGGCTCGCAGCCAGTTGGCCTTGGCCCTAGACATGGAGTCCTGGCCCTCCTGGGCCTCCTGATCTTCTCCTGGCCTGAAACTGACAAGGACAAGCAGTGAGCCACCAGGCCTGCTCTCCTCGGTCCCCTTGGAGACCCTGTGACCCACCAGTGTCCTGGTCCTGGTGCCACCCCTGGAACCCTCATCTGCTCTGCTCACCTCTCCTCAGCCTTGGGGGACTCCGCTTCTGGGGGGTGCTCAACTCCCATCTCTTCTTCAGGTGTGGCTGCCTTGGGGACGCCCTTAGCCACATCCAGGGCCTCAGCGGGCATGGCTGGGGCTTTGTCCTCATTGGCGGGCGGTGGATGGCTGATGCGCTTGAACTCTTTGTGTTCCTCCAGGGTGATGTCTTCTTGCTGGGTGTAGCTGCCCAGATCGTCTGGCACCTCTTCCTCTTCTTCTTCCTCCTCCTCTTCCTCCTCCTCTTCCTCAGGGAGTTCCTCATCCTCCAGGTCCTCATCCAGGTCCTCGTCCAGGTCCTCGTCCTGGTCCCAGCGTGGCGAGTCTTTGTGGTAGCTCACCGAGCTGTGGCATGAGTGGTAGGAGTCCCGGTCACGCTCGTCCTCCGAGCCCTGCAGGCTCTGCTCATCAGGGTCAAAGTCCTCACTCAGCTGGGAGCTGCCCTGGCTCAGCTCTCCTGAGGACGCATAGCGGCTGCTGCCTGTGGGGCTGCATGGACAGGAGGGGTCAGGCCGGACTGCCGCTGGCCACCAACCCGCCACCACCTCAGTCATAGGCACTGTCACTCAGGCTCAGGCTCAGCATTGACTGAGCACCTACTGTGTGTCCGTTCTTGCTCCAAACACTGGGAACATGTACCCACACCCTGCCATACACTCAACATGGATTGAGCACCTACTGTGTACTTGATCCTGCTCTGGATATTAGGAATACAGACCTCAACACTCAGGCATGTGCTCAGCCAGGATTAAGTACCTACTGTGTGCTCACTCTTGACATAAGGATCATGGGCCCCCTTACCTAAGAATACACTCAGCATGAATTGAGCACCTACTGTGTGTTCACTCCTGCTCTGAACACCAGGAACATAGACCTATCACTGAGCATGAAGTCAACATGAATTGAGTGTCTACTGTGTGCTTGCTCTTATTACAGGCACCAGAAAGCACAGGCTTGCATGAGACACACAAATCCTCCCTCCCTGGTCTAAGCTAGGGATTGAATGGTCCCTCAGGTGCCCTCATGATGTGCAGCAGGTGTACTTAACCACTGAGCCATCTCTCCAGCCTCTTGTTCATACCTCAATACTCATCAAAGTATTTCCTGGGGTGACACTCTAGCAGGTTACCCGTTATCTGCTCCTAATATGCACCTGAGATCCTCCTATCCTGGACGACCCATGGGTAGCTAGGGATCATAATAAGAATTACTACTCAAATTTTTGTAATCAGGGCTGGAGAGATGGCTCAGCGGTTAAGGTGCTTGCTCACAGAGCCTAATGACCCAGATTGATTCCTGAGGACCCAAGTAAAGCCAGATGCACAAAGTGGTGCGTGTGTCTGGAGTTTGTTTGCAGAGGCTGGAGGCGTTGGTGTGCCCATTCTCTCTGTCTCTGTCTCTCTCTCTCTATCTCTCTGCTTGCAAATAAAATATTAAAATGCAAAAATAAATTCTGTAACCATTCATTCATTTATTCCACAGACATTATCATTCCGTCTTACTCCTCAATCCTCAGTACCTGCGATGGTCCTGGGGCGGGGCTCCTGAGGCCCCGCCCCTTCTTGAAGACTGATAGGCAGTTAATGGTTGCTAGGGGAAGGGGCTCACAAGGACCTGCCCTTCTCTGAGGATCTCTAGACAGTTACAGGTTGCTAGAGAGCGGCTTATAAGGCCACACCCTTCACTGAGAATTGGCAGTTATGGTGGTTGGGGGAGGAGCTAACAAGGCCCCACCCCTCCCTGAGGAGTCTCAGGGTGGCCTTGAACTCAAGGAGACCCTCCTACCTCTGCCTCCCCAGTGCTGGGATTAAGGCGTATGCCATCATACCCGGCTAATTTTCATTTTTCTTATTTATTTATTTTTATTTTCAAGGTAGGGTCTAACAGTAGCCCAGGCTGACCTGGAATTCACTATGTAGTCCCAGGCTGGCCTTGAACTCAGTGATTCTCCTACCTCTGCCTCCCAAATGCTGGGATTAAAGCGTGAGCCACCACACCTGACCCTAATTTTTACTTTTCTTAACATAAGTTTTAATATGTCCCCTCACCCCAAAATTATTTTTTACTTATTTGTAAGCAAAGAGATGCAGAGAGAGGGAGAGGAGAATGAGTATGAGCACATACCAGGGCCTCCAGCCATTGCAAATGAACTCCAGATGCATGCTCCACTTTGTGCATCTGGCTTACAGGGGTGCTGGGGAATTGAACCTGGGTCATTAGGCTTTGCAGGCAAGCACCTTAACCGCTGAGCCATCCCTCCAACCCCAAAAGTATTTTTTAAAGATGCATAGAAATTTGCTAGGTAAAGCAGGTAACTGCTGCTGGAGGAAGATGCTCACAAGGCCCTGACCCTCTCTGAAGGTTGATAGGCAGTTAACAGTTGCTGGGGGAGCAGCTCATGGGGACCCATCCCTTCTTGAGGGTTTTTTACAGTTAACAGTTACTAGGGGAGAGATTATCTTCAATGATGTAGCTGCCCATAGCTTGCCTGTACTCATGCGAGGAACCCTAATTCAACTCTGTGTCATCAGGCTTCTCTTTGATTTGATTTGATTGTGATTGATGTTCTGTTTGTTCATGTCCCAGAGAACAGGCACACTACAGAAGACATGTACAGTTCCTCCCAAAGCCTTCATATATAGTTACATTGCAGTGCCTGGGGAACGCACGACAGCCCCCTCTCGTGGCGGGGCACCAAAGTACAGTCCAGGGACATCCTAGGACTTGGGTCACCTGAGCACCTGTAGCAGCCTCACTTCCTCTGCTCCCCCTTAGGGGTGTGACACACCCTGGTTCTGACATTCCTCATCAAGTCCACTGGGGTGCCACCCCTGGTCCTTGACCTTAAACCAGCCCATAGGAGGTTGGTTCTTCCAGCACGATCCTCCATTGCCCTGAGCCCTCAGCAACACTGCCTGGACCAGCTTCCCCTGCCCAGACGTTCAAAGGATTGATTCCCCACTCCCAGAAACCCTCCTTGTTGCTCCATGTCTTGGTTTAGAGGCAGGGTCGCATGCAATCCAGGCTGGCCTCAAACTCCCAAAAGTAGTTGAGAAATGGCCTTGAACTCCTGATCCTCCTGCCTCTACCTTCCGAGTGCTGGGATGACAGGTATGCGCCATCGTGCCTGGCTTCACTGTTCCTTTTTCTGTTTGATTTCTGGGATGACTGGCCGGACTTAACTGTTTGGAAACTCATGAAGTCAGCCCCCTGTGGGATATCATTGGGTCCACTTCCTGCCATTAAAATTCATCATTCCCTTGGGCTGGAGACATGGCTTAGTGGTTAAGGTGTTTGCCTATAAAGCAGAAGGACTGAAGTTTGATTCCCTAGGACCCACATAAAGCCAGATGCACAAGGCAGCACATATATCTGGAGTTTATTTGCAATGGCTGGAGGCCCTGGTGCACCCATCCATTCTCTCTTTCTTTCACACACACAGACACACAGACACACACACACACACACACACACACACACACACACACACACTTACTTCATAAATAAATAAATAAACTTTCAAAAAATCATCATTCCCTCTGCCATGTCTCTTGTGCCCACGGGCACTGAAGGGGAATGCATTGAAGGTCTCACAGCCAGGGGACTTCCCAGGGACCCATGTGTCACTCACTGTCATTTTAGCCAGAGCAAGTCCCCTTTTATGAAGCTTCTGGAATTTTCTTGCCAGTGTTTGGGTTTCTTAAACTAGGATCCCGTGTCTACCAGAAAGCATCAGTTCTGGTCTATGAGATCTCAGCACTGCACAGCCCCACTCCACGCAGTAGTTACCTGAGGGCGCGTTGCTCAGAGAAATCCTCATAACTGTGAATGGAGTCACTGTAGGACTCCCGGGACCCCAGAGGGGGTGGGCGCACGGAGTACTGGTGGACGGAGGCATTGGGCTGTGACGTCGTGTAGTATGGTGGGGGGATGCTGTTGCTGGTCTCACTGCGGTAGTCACTGTCGCGGTCATCCACAGCACTGTCGGGGTCATCGTCTGAGACAGGAGGGAAGGGTGAAGGGGAGAGCACACCATGGGGCCAAAGCAGCCTCCCAGACTTTGAGGGAGGGGGGTCTTTACTGTCTGCTCACCCCCAAAGAGAAAGTTTTATCAGCATGGATACAGAATTCTGGGTCATGGTTGCAGTTCCCTTCTTGTTGCTGGGACAAACACCCGACCAAGAGCAGCTGAGGGGAGGAAAGGGTTTATTTTGGCTGACAGTCCTGAGGGGAAGCCCCATGATGGCAGAGAAAGCATGGCATGAGCAGAGGCTGGACATCACCTCGGCCACAGCAGGTGGACAACAGCAGGTGGAGAGGGAGCCGATCTCTAACACTCCTAAGCCTGTCCCAAACAACACACCCCCTCCAGCAAGGCTCCACCTACCAAAATGCCACCAGCTGGGGACCAAGCATTGGAAACATGACTTTATGGGTGTCATCTCATCCCACCCACCATTGTCAGATTAGTTTGGGATGGTTCATCTCTGATGGTCAAAAATTTTGACAGAATTTAGAGCCGGGTGTGGTGGCACACGCCTTTAATCCCAGCACTCGGGAGGCAGAGGTAGGAGGATCACCATGAGTTCAAGGCCACCCTGAGACTACATAGTGAATTCCAGGTCAGCCTGGACTAGAGCGAGACCCTACCTCAAAAAACTAAAAAAATATATATTTGACAGAATTTAGAATCACCATGGAAACAGATCTCTTGAAATTTTCTAGATTAGGATAATTGAGGTGTGTGGGGGACACACCATTCCATGGACTGGGTTTCTGGGCTGCATAAACTGTTGAATTAAGCTCTCTCCTTCCTGAAACTTCTTCTAGTTGAATAGTTTGTCCCAGCAAGGAGAACGTAAGTGACAAGGCTTTACAACTCCACTTAGCCTCATAGGGGTCAAAAATCAGAGCTAAAATCCAGGGGTGTGGGAAAGGTCCTACCACGTATCGAGGATTCATCCCTTGGGACCATGAAAGCTCCATCGCGTTTATCAGAGAGCTGAGGATCCCTCTCATTTGTCCCAGGCAGCCTTTCATTATTTCTTCACCCATTCATCTGGGATTTTAGTCTTTGTAGACATTGACCCTCTTCTTAACAAACTGTCCTTGCCTGGATTTGACATGCTTCTAGCTCATCAACTTATCTTTTTCTAACCAATTCTCTGTTTTGAGGGGCAAATCATAGCCAACGGGTTACTTGGCTTTTGCACCATCTTGCTTTTTACCAAATGGCTTTGGATCACGTTGCGGCATCTGGCCACATCCGTCCGGCCACATCCCGTCCAGCCATGTGGCCACGACGGTCCAGCCACATTCATCCAGCCACTTCCCATCCAGCCACTCCCATCCAGTCACATGGCCATGTCCCATCCAGCCACATCCGTCCAGCCACACTGATTAGACAGCCAAATAGGCTGTTATCTCTCTTGACCCAATGCTTAGCTTTAGCCATACTGATTTTAACAACAACAACAACAAAAGTCTGCTCTGCAACGCTGGGGATGAAACCCTGGCCTTGCACATGGGTGGACCACATCCCCCGACCACAGACAGATCCATCTAGGAAAAGAAGGATGTACGGAACAGAAACAATTCCATACAGAGAAAAAACAGGCCTTGGTTGTATGGGGGGCTTTCCTGCCCCAGGGGACAAGTGTGGGGTGCTCCCTGGGAGTCCCTGTCTGGTGGTCCCATCAGTGACTCCTCTCTGCCCTCCACCACATCTGAGTGACATCAGGGCCACTGGAAGGACGATGAGGGAGACAGAGAGACAAAGGGGGATGAGATGAAATTATACATGGGGGCAGATGAGGGGTCCCAGTGCCCAGTAGGAGACAGACACGTCCCCTTGTCAGTGTCCCCCCATGACCCTGCCTGCTTCCCACCACACAGCGGGATCCCCAAGACTAGTGTAAATGGATGGGGTGGCTGCCAGCCCTCTGACCCCAAAATGCCTGCCACAGGCTCCCCAATACCCTGTATGGCAGGTGGAGAGCCATGGGGTCCCCCAAGTGCCCGTCTCCCCAGTGGCCCCCAAAGGTGAGCTACTTACTCTGTTCACCCCAGCCAAAATAATTCCAGTTGCCTACGAAGAGAAGGGGCAGAGGTGACGCAGGGCTGGGGGCTCCCCATCCCCTTGTGCTCCCCAACCCCAGGACCCCCAGGAATGCCTTGCCAACGTAGGAGAAAGGCAAGGTGTCTCCACTTCTGACTGTACCATAAACCCAGTGAGAAAGTCACAAAGGGGATATTTAGGGGCCCAGGGTGTGTGGACTCTAGTCTGCAGTCAGTGTCCCCCTCCTCTTCCCCCTACCCAGGCCATGGGCTAAAAGAAAAAGTCACATGAACCTGGAAACCCTGTGACTGGAAACACCTCTCTGTTGCATGGTGGGTTATTATTATTATTATTATTATTATTATCATTCTGCTCTTTTTTTTTTGAAAACAAAAAAGAATCAGGAAGGGTAAGTGAGCAGCTAAAGTCACTCAGCCTCTAAGTGGCAGGGCTGAAGGAGCCTTCTTGGCTACCTCCTACATAAAACAGGGTGACATGACACCCCCAGGCCACTCAGAGGTCCATGGGCGGACCTGAACCCACCTCTTCCTTCAGTTGACCCTCCCAGATGGCCTCTGTCCACTGCTCCTGCCTCCACCCTGCCTGGCCCCCGGGCCCAACACAGCCCATCAATAGCCCAATGGCTCCGTAACTGTCATTCCTTTCTGGAAAGTGATGTCCTTACACTCACTGGTTACAGATGACCAAAACAAGGTCACACCTCAAGTTAGTGTGGGAACAGATCTGTCCCCCAGCTGCAGGCTCTGTAATCACTCCTAGCCCATCCCTATCCCCACCCTCCTGGGCACGTGGGGGGAAGACAGGGGTACAGGGGACACTGAGGACGGGAGGGGAGGGGAAGCAGATGAAGAAGCTGAGAGTGGAGTGAGGGCCACGTGGGGGTGGGGGAGCTGTCCTGGGGCTTAACACTTAGTCCTCACTCCGTGGGACTGGAAGACACAATGAGGAGTCCAGGGACCTATTTGGGACACATCTGGGTCACCATTGGGGGAAAGGATGTGAGCTGCGTTGACAACTCCAGCCCCCAGGGAAAAGATCACCTCCATAACAGGCTGTAGCCTATGGTCCCAGCTACTGGGAGGGGGCTGGGGGGGGGAAGCTGAGACAGGAGGATCATCTGAGTCCAGGAGTTCAAGGTCAGCCTGGGCTACACTGTGAGGCCCTGTAGTGGTTGTAATAAGGTCCACAGTAGTAGATTTGATGCCTGGCTCTGCCACAAGCCACACGTGTGGCCCCGGGCATGACACTTCTGTGTCTGGGGTCCATTTTTTTTTTAATCTAAGAAAGTAAGCCATAGGATGGGCAGTCCTGGATGGGTGCTGCCTGGGGCGTGTGTGTCCCATGAATGGTTGTTATCCAGAGTGGTTTTCCTGCCTCTAGGCATCCCTGCCCCCACAGCCATTAAGAATCAGGGGGTGTCAGGTGGCCCGTTTGAAAGAGGGCTATGCAGGTGCCCAGCTGCTTATGTAGGCCTCAGGCCTGGTCAGGGGAAGGGCGATGTCACAGGGTGGTGGGGCAGGGGGGGACTCACAGCACTGGCTCCCTGGCACCGGCAGGGGCTTGTCGGGCTCATCCTGGAACGAATACTGTGGAGGCAGAGAGAGAGAAATGCTCAGGGCCACGGGAGGGGGAAGGAGGTCACCCTACCTGTCCCTGGGGTCCACAGAGCAGGGCAGAGACGGGGACATGGGGACATAGACGCGGATGATGAGACCAGACACAAAGAGACCTGGAGGGAACAGAGACATGCAGGGAGACCCAGGGGGACAGGGGCTGTGACAGGGAGAGGAGGAGCCTGGGGTGCCGCTGGGTCTGCATCCCACCCCCTTGCCGTCAGAGGTCCCAACAGTGGGGGTGGGGGTCCCTGCCCTGCAGGGGGCCAAGCCAAGCAGAGATGGCATTGAGACAGGGACTCAGGAGCCAGTGTGGTGGGAAAGAGGACTTTCCAGAAGGTTCCTTGGCTTTCCCAGATGGGCTCAGTGGGTCTGGAGCCCGCGCACCCTGACGCTGTAGGGGTTCAGAATGCAGGGAGGGACACGCACCTCGTCCTGGTCGCGCATGGCGTTTAGCTGCTCCAGCTTCTTGGCCCAGTAGCGCGCCTCCTCCTCGGGGATGTCTGCAAGCAGAGCCGCTGGGGCCGGGCTGGGGACCCTCGAGCACCCCCCACACACTGCCCACGGTCCCTCATGCTGGGGTCTTTGGAGAAGCCTGGGTGGTAGGTGCCTGACACCCCAGGAATGGAGGACAAGGGACAGGAAGCCAGCGCCACGGGGACTCACCCAGGGGCAGCTCGAAGCGCGTGTCCAGGAGGATGCGGTGGAACGTGGGGTCCTTGGTGCCGCAGATCTCGCTGTCGGCCATGATCACCTGCGAGTCCAGCGTGAGCCACTCTCCAGGGCCCTCCTGGGGCGCAGGAGGAGAAGATCACCTCTGTAACTGGCAGGCAGGGTGTAGCCTGCGGTCCAGCTCCTGGGGACCCACCCCCACCTTGCATGGGCCAAGTCCCTGGGAGGGAACACAGTCCACTCCAAACCTCTTTCTTTCTCTCTCTCTCTCTCTCTCTCTCTCTCTCTCTCTCTCTCTCTCTCTCTCTCTCTCTCTCTCTCTCTCTCTCTTTCAAGGTAGGGTTTCACTCTAGCCCAGGCTGACCTGGAATTCACTATATAGTCTCAGGGTGGCCTCAAACTCACAATGATCCTCCTGCCTCTGCCTCCTGGGTGCTGGGACTAAAGGTATGGGCCTTCACACCAAGCTTCTTTGTTTATTTATTTTTTTGTCTCTTTTCCTTTTAAAAATATTCATTTATTTATAAACAGAGAGAGAGAGGGAGAGAGAGAGGGAGAGAGAGAGAGAGAGAGAGAGAGAGAGAGAGAGAGAGAGAGAGAGAGAGAGAGAGAGAGAAAGAGCATGGGTACACCAGGGCCTCCTGCCACTGTAAACAAATTCCAGATCCATGCACTACTTTGTGTTTCTGGCCTTACATGGGTCTTACAGTACATGGGTACTGGGAAATCAAACCCAGGCCAGCAGGCTTTGCAAGCAAGTGCCTTTAACCATTTAACCATGTCCCCAGCCTTCTTTTTCTTTTCTTTTAGACAGGGTATCATGTAGCCCAGGCTGGCCTTGAACTCACAGCAATCCTCCTACCTCGGCCTTCTGAGTGCTGGGGGGACAGGCAGGTGCCGTCACACCTGATTTATGTAGTGCTGGAACTCAACCCAGGGCTTCATGCAGACTAGACAAGCACTGTACCCACTGAGCTGCAGCCTCTGCCCATCATGTTTTTGTTTTTATTTATTTATTTACTTACTTACAAGCAGAGAGAGAGAAAGAGAAGGGAGACAGACAGGGAGAATGGGCACACCAGGGCCTCCAGCTGCTGCAAATGAACTCCAGATGCATGGGCCACTTTGTGCATCTGGCTTTATGTGGGTGCTGGGGAATCAAACCCGGGTTGTTAGGCTTTGCAGGCAAGCTCCTTGACCACTAAGCCATCTCTCCAGCCCCATCATGTTTTTGTGGGGAGCCACAGAGGAAATTGGGGGTCACCCTCTCAGCTTCTTTTGAGACTGGCTTTCCCGGTTTACTCCATTCACTGATTCAGAGCCGCACCATGAGAGCCTGCACCATGCTGGTGGTGTGAAGGTGCCCAGGCCATTCCTCTGGCCCACAGCCCAGGAGACACCAGCACCCCACCAAGAGGCCAGGGATAGGCCGCAAAGATTGGGGACAAGTGTGGTGAGCACTGACAGGTTGTGCTCTTAACTGAGAGGGTTGACTCTTCTCCTCAGCAGCCATTTGGTCCATGAGGAGAAAGGCAATAGAAAAAGGAGAAAGTTGGAGCTGGAAACATGGCTCAGCAGTTTAGACACTTGCCTGCAAAGCCTAAGGACCCATGTTCGATTCCCCAGGACCCACGTAAAGCCAGATGCACAAGGTGGCTCATGCATCTGGAGTTTGTTTGCAGTGCTGGAGGCCCTGGTACACCCTTTCTCTCTGTCTCTCTTCTATCTCTCTCTGCTTGCGAATAAATAAATAAAATATGTTTTTAAAAAGCTGGGTGTGGTGGTGGACACCATTAATTCCAACATTCAGGAGGCAGACAAGGATCGCTGTGAGTTGGAGGCCAGCCTGAGACTATGCAGTGAATTCCAGGTCAGCCTGGGCTAGAGTGAGACCCTACCTTGAAAAATAAAATAAAGAGAACATTGCTTAAACCCTGGTGACTGAAACTGTAGTAACAACCCTAGTTGTCAGGGGTGGAGGGTAAATGTCCACTTTGTTTAGGCCTCAGGTCCTTTCCCAGACCCTCCTCTGTCCCTACCTTTGGCCCACCCACCACTCACCTCATTGGATTGGCGGATGGTCCGCAGTGGGATCCACACGGTGCCCACCATCGTGTCCCAAATGAGACCCTTGTTCCACACTTCCACAGTCAGTCCCAAATCCAGACGGTTAATCTCACTGCAGAGAGAGGACATGAGATGTCGGAGGCTCAGAGAAGTTGAGCTACTGGTCTGAGGACACACAGCACAGGGCATTTCGAAACCAGCCCCAAGGGAAAGCAAGACACTGGTTTTCATTTTAGAAAAACGAAGAAACCGAAGCCAGAGAAGTTGTTGAGTAGCTCAGAGTTGCAGGGAGAACTGAAGTCAGAGTCTGGGGGAAGAAGTGGGGCTACCTGTGTACCTCCATTGCTGGGCCCTGCTGGGGTGCTCAGACCCTCAGAGTGCCAGGTGCATGAGGAGATGCCCACTGACAGACGTCTCCAGCCAGGCTCCTCTAGGTGGGGGATAGGGGGAGAACCTAGGGGGTGGCAATCCAGCTGTCTGCCTCTATTTCTTCATTTGTAAAGTAGGCAGTATAAAATAGCACCCATCTCGGGATTGTAGACACAGTTGATCTAATGAAAGAACGCAAAGGCTTAGAGTAGTGATCCCATGTCTCGGGCCAACATTGGGGTAGACACAACAAGAGCTGGGTGGTGGCACACACCTGTCATCCCAACCTCCCTCCCCAGGCTGACGCAGAGGACCACAATTCAAAGTCATCCTCAGCTATGCTTGAGTTCAAAGCCAGCCTGGACTACATGGGATCCTGTCTCCAATAATAATAATAATAATAAACAGGGCGTGGTGGCACATGCCTTTAATCCCAGCACTCAGGAGGCAGAGGTAGGAGGATCTCTGTGAGTTCAAGGCCACCCTGAGACTACATAGTGAATTCCAGGTCAGCCTGGACTAGAGCAAGAACCTACCTCGGAAAACCAAAATAATAATAATAATAATTTAAAAATATTTAGCCAGGCATGGTGTTGCACGCCTCCCAGCACTGGGGAGGCAAAAGTGGGAAGAATGCCATGAGTTCAAGGCCACCCTGAGACTACATAGTGAATTATTCTAGGTCAGCCTGGGCTCGAAAAACCAACAAAAAAAAACTTAAAAAACATTTTAAAATAAAAACAAAAATGAATAACAAGACTAGAGATGAAAGGCTTTATAAACGGGACGTGTGTGGCTCTGGGTGACTCGGGTCATTCATTCGTCAGACAAATAGTTGTTGGAACCAGCCAGGTTCCAAGTCACACAGCAGAGAAATCACAGAAGTGACTGAACTCTCAACAGAGAAGCCTGGCTTCCGAGCTGGGGGCTGGGCACTGACGTCATGGGCTGGGGGCGTGTCAGAGGGAGGAAGTCTGAGAAAGGACGAGTGAAGAGAGGGAGGGACGAGCAGGTGAAGGAAGGGATGAGATCTGCAGCTGTCTGGAGACTGCCGCTGCTCTTTCAGGCAGTGCCCAGGGCGGGAGGGGCGTGGCCGGAGGGGTGTGGGTATGGATGGGGCGGGGCCTGGACGAGGGCGGGGCCTGCTGTGAACCGGGCGGAGCTTAGCCGAGGGCTGGATCTGCGGTGGACCGGACGGGGCCTGGCCGAGGGCGGGGTCTGCGGTGGACGGGGCGGGGCTTGGCCGAGGACGGGGTCTGGTGTGGACGGGGCGGACCGCGCAGACTCACAACATGAAGTCCTGCTCCCAGCTGGGCTGGCTGCCGCGCACGGCGATGGTGGTGCTCTTCACGTTCTGCACCTTCAGCGTCACGTACGTGTTGAATTTCTCTGCGGTGGGAGAGCGGGTTCAGCCCACCCACCCGGGTGACGGCTGTCCTCGCCAGCTCCCCGGCCCTGAGCCCTGCTGATCCCCCGGGACCCCGGGCTCCCGCACGGCCCGGGAGCGGGCGGAGGAGACGTTCCGCATCCGGGGAGACTGAGCCCCAGAGAGAATGGACCGGAGGAGGCTGTGAGCGGGCACGGTGGCACCCCTGTCACCCCAGCACCCCGCAAGGCTGAGGCAGGACGGCGAGTCAGGCCAGCTGCCTCAAAATGCAAAGTCACCAGAGAACTGGGGACGGGGGTCAGCGGTGGCCCTGGACCTCTGCCACAAAACCAGCCGAAGCAAGTCACCCCTTGGGTCTCAGCCTGGGCTCCTGAGCCCTGCCCCTCCTCCCATGGACACAGTTGGCACGCCCATGCCGGCCCACCCCCTCCCCACCCAACCCGCATGCGCAGCCCGGCCCAGGCTGACCGGACAGACGACAGACAGACAGACAGACAGACAGACAGACAGACAGACAGACAGCGCGGGAGGAGAGCCCGCTTACCTTGAGCACCGTCAAAGTTGGCTTTTTTGACTGCGAAGAGAGAAAGAGAGAGAGGGAGGGAGAGGGAGAAATGTGGGGAGGAGAGACAGGGACAAACACAGGACATGAGAGGGAGAGAGAGAGGAGACAGATGAGACAGAGATAAAAGACACAGGGTCGAGACCAGCAGTGGAGACAGAAGAAAGATGCGAGAGACAAAAATGGAAGATTCAGAGAAAGACAAGGAAGACAGAGAAAAAGAAGAGTGAAGATAAACAGGGAGGAGATATGTCAGGCACACGACAGAGACAGGAGGAGAGGCAGGGAGGAGAAGGGAGAGGCCATCAGAGAGACCTAGAGTAGAGGACAGTCTGGACCATGGGGCAGTCCCCCCGTCACCCCTAGGATCCCCCACAGTGCCTTCACCCCAAATGAACAAGTTCCAGTAGCAGAGCCTGAGTGCACAATGGCTCTCCAGAAGCCCATGGGATTGCCAGGAGGGAGAAGGTGAGGAGGACAGTCCCCAGCAGCTCTGCCAGGGAGGGAGACCTCTGCCTAGGCTGGCCATCCAACCAAATGGTGAAGCCCAAGACTTCCAAGTAGGGTGGGCTGGTGACAAGGACACAGCAGCTGTTTGTGAGCCCCCAGCCTGGCTGGAAGGCCGTTATAGATGGTCTCACCCACCTAACTTGCCCCTGGACACCCCTACTTGTGTCAGGACCCCAGGAAGCCAGTGTGTCTCAGGTCCCTAAGTGCTCTGGAGGACGCAGCCATCCTATTTGGGCCAAACCCTTGTCCCCAACCTAGCCACCCCTCCAGGCGTTCTCAACTCTCTCTGTAAGCAATATATTCACATTTCACCAGGACCACATCAACTAAAGTCAGCCGCCTAGGGAATCTTCTCTTCCGCAGTGTCTGCCACCCCCCCAACCTTCCTTGCTCTGAGATGCAACATAGCCAGATCCCTGTGACACCAGGGACAGCCCAGCTGTGACAATCCTATGCAAGCCAGGCTCCTTGGTTCCCCACACAAAGAAGGCCCAGGCTAAATGTGAGTGAATCAGGCATCAGGATCACGGCACTTGGGAATGGGGGTAAAATGTGGATGGAGCCCTTGATGGGAACTTGGGGTGGGAACTCTGGTTCAGCATGGAGGCAGACAGAGGAGCTGGGTCACACTCCAGTGCTCTGGCTCTGGCTCTTGGACACCCCTCAGCCTCCATCTTGGTTTTTTCTCCTTCCTTATGCTCTCAGGAGGTCTCCCCCTATCTCCTGCTCAGTTTGTTTCCCAGTTTTCCCCCTTTTTTCTCCAACTGAGTCATTCCTTTCTTCCTCTACCTTGTTTTGTTTGTTTCTCTCCCCCCCCCTTTTTTTGGTAAAGTCTCACTCTGGCCCAGGCTGACCTGGAATTCACTATGAAACTCCAGTCTAGCCTCGAACTCACAGCTATCCTCCTACCTCTGCCTCCCAAATGCTGAGATTAAAGGTGTACACCACCACACCAGGTTTCCCACCTCTATTTTTAAAATTTTTTTTTATTTGAGAGAGAGAACTAGGGGCCTCCAACCACTGCAAATGAACTCCAGATGCATGCCCCACTTTGTGCATCTGGCTTTACATGAGTACTGGGGAATTGAACTCTGACCTGCAGGCTTTGCAAGCAATAGCCTTTAACCACTGAGCCATCGCCCCAGCCCCTCACCTCTGCTGGTTTCGTTTCGCTTTCCACCATCTCTCCAGTATCTTTCCCTTCTCCCTGAGCCTCATCCCCCATCAGCTTCTGCCAGGTGGAGGGCAAGGGCTCATTTGGGGTCTCTGTCTAGCTGTCTCAGACATCCACCACCGGAGAGCTCTGTCCCTGTAAATCAGCAATGTTTGTTGACCTTTGGGGGAATGGAAAGCCTCCTTGGGTGGGTGGGCTCACAGTGAGGAGGGAGAGGGGCTATGATCTAGAGGGGAAGCCATTTCTAATAGGGGTTTGAGGTGTCTGAAGTTGGAGTGGGTCTAGGATGCATGCAAGAGGAGGGTGGTCTTGGGTGTCTGGGACAGGAAATGGATCTCAGGGTTTTTTGGGGGAAGAGGAAGGGGTTGAGGATCTGAGGATTCTTGGAGGGGAGGGGGTCTGGGGTTCTGGGAGGCCTTGGGATGATGTAGGGATGGTCGGGGGAGGCAGGGCTGCCAGCAGCAGCTGGGCGGTCCTCTGTCTTCCCCGGGCAGTGATCAGTCACATCCTCATCCTGCTACCTCCAAGCCTAGGAGGCTGTGTCAGGTCAGCGGGCCGGAAGAGCTATTTATAGTGTGGCGTGGTGGCGGTGTCAAACCAGAAGCATCATCCCTGTACACGCTGGGGCCAGAGCCCCAGGGGTTCCAGCCTCAGTTTCCCTATCCAGCTGTGCTCCCCTCCCCCATTCTCATCCTTACAATGGCACTCACACTATTTTTAGTCCTTGACTGGGTTTTAGCTGTGTCCTGGGACTCTGCCACCTGGGCCCCAGTGGTGCATGACCCCCAGGGCAGACTGTGAGGGGCAGCCACCAAGGAAGCATCTGGAAGCCTGCAGAGTGTCCTAACACACTTGACTGCAAAGCCTCAGCCAGCATGGCCTGGGCTGGGGGAGAGCGCCCTGTGGAGCTCCAGGAATAGATTCTTGGATCTGTGATAGCTGGCGTGGGGTGTGGCTGGCAGATCCTGCCGCGGGGGAAGAGGGATGATGAAAGGGTGTGGACTGTGGCTTTGTACCTGGCAGAGGCCAACTTGGGAAGCTAGCAAAGATCTAGATTCGAGTTCAGAAACAGGACCAGCAAGCCAGGGGGCAGAGACAATTGCAAAGGCTTCTGGTAAAAAGGGGAGGGGAAAGTTCACATTCTCAACCTAGAAAAGGAACCCTGGCGATCTCCAAGTTCCTGGGGGCTCAGCTGAGGACCCACCACCCTTCCTCCCCCAAATCCTTTGTGACCCCAACCAAGTGGCTGAACTCTCTGGGCCTCGATTTTCCTCATCAGTAAAATGGGGATGCTATGATGACAAAAGCAATAATGGGTATAAAAGCCCTCCACACAGCGCCTGCCACTTGCTGGTAGATAAGGCTGATGTTATTCATCCTGGACAACCCTGATCTATTTATTCATCAAAGTCACTTCAAAATGGAGCCTTTAAAATACCTAGTGCCCTGGGCAGTGTAACCTGAAACCCAGGGGAAGGTGTGGTGGTACCTGTCACTCCTGGACATGCCAGAGGGGAGGCCTCACCTACACAGGGAGTTCAAGGCCAGCCTGAACTACAGGAGACCCTACAGATAGAGGAGGGAGGGCAGGGGTAGACTGTCATCCCAGTGCATGTGAGCCTTGGGGGGGGGGGATGTTGGGTACATGTTTGCAGCTTTATGCAGCAGGTATGTTTGTGGGCACAGCATCTGTAAATGGATGTGTGTGTGTGGCTCACCCTTCGTGTGTTAGTTATGCAGGGATGGTCATGGGTCCGTCCACATGGGGATCTTGTTTCTGTATCTGAGGGTATTTTTCAGGAGGCTGGAGGTGTATCAGACACACGCAAGTATGCATCTGAGTGCCAGCATAGGAGGGGATTTCCATGAGAAATTTCCAGTTCTCTTCCCTCTCTTTTTCCTCCCTTCCTAACTTTTTTTTCCCCCTGAGATAGGGTCTCGCTGTAGCCCAGGCTGACCTGAAATTCACTATATGGTCTCAGGATGGCCTTGAACTCATGGCGATTCTCCTACCTCTGCCTCTAGAGTTCTGGGATTAAAGTCGTGCACCACTATGCCCCCTCTAACTTTTTTTTTTTTTTTTTGAAACAGGGTCTCATGTAGCCCAGGCTGGCCTGGAATTCTCTATACTGCCAAGAATGCTTTTAAACTTTTGATCCTCCAGCCTCCACTTCCTGAGTACTAGAATGACAGTCATGGACCACCATGCCTGTTTTGTGTGGTGTTGGGATGAGCCCAGGGCTTTGTGCTCCACCCACTGAGCACATCCTCAGCCCCTAGAGGTGTAAACCCACATCTCCAGACACACACCTGCAACACACAGCTTGGTTGTCTGGGCAGACTGGTGCCCGACACATGTATGTGTATGAATCCCCAGACACGTGGTTTACATGGAAGCTTCATGGATCCAGGACCTATCCACATGACCCTTCGTGAGTGCAGTCATGGGTGGGTTCCTGATGGGTGGGAATGTGTTCTCTGAATGGCAAAGCCAAGCTCAGACCCCAGGGGGGACCCTCTCCCAGCCCAGCTCCTCCCCAGTTCCCCCATGGAGCCCCTCTAATCCCTAGGTGGCTCTCCACCAGAGTCCTCAGATACCAGCACAGTCCTCGCCTGGGCTTTCCTTTCTGGAAACCTCCTTCTTCTCTTTGCCCCCCCCCCCTACACTCACACCACCCCCGCAGCCGAGCCTCCCGTTTGCGTCAGAGTTCAGGGTGGTGTGTCTCCCCACCACCACCATCACACACACTCCGGAAGCCTTCCAGAGAAACCCAGTTTGGGGGGAAGAGAAGTACTGATGGAGGGGGTGCAGGGAGCGGCGGGGGCGTCCCCTTTCCCTTCCAGCTCTACTGACTCCAGAGGTCTGGAGGCCAGGGCTAAGAGAGTAAACCGCATAGGAGTCAGAGAAAAGGGGCACTTGTCCCTTTAAGAACATCCGCGTCCACGCTGGCCCAGCCGGGCCCCAGTTGCGCACGCCGGGGAGCGGGGTGGGAGGGGACGGGTTTGTGAATGGAGCGGGAGGGCCCGGGAGGGGCGGCGGGGGAGGGGCGGCGGGGGCGGGTCCAGGCGGCCTCCCAGTTCAACACACACGCTCCAGCTGGCCCGCCGTCCAAGGTCTCCCGCCGCCCAAGGTCTTCCCCAGACTGGTATCTCAGGCCTGTTGGGCTCACCCTTCCTCCCCATCCGGATCTACTAGAGATGGGAAGGAAGGACTAAGTGGGGTGGACCCAGGCCTTAGGTCCCACACATTTTACCAGGGCTACCCAAGCCCCCTCCCCCCCTAGCCCCGCTGCCTGAGTTCTATACAAGAATGCCTGGGCAGCACTGAAGCCCAGGCTTCCTGAGGTGGAGGGGTCACACCTCTCTTGGGCTTCTGTCTCTCCCCACACCCAACTCAAATCGTGGGCCTGGGCGTGGGCCCTGGTGCAGATGGCGTTCTGGCCCCAAAATAGCTGCCCCCCCCCACACGTCGCCTTCCCTCCCTCCATCCCAGAGTGGAGGTAAAGAAGGGCTCAGAGAGGGGCCTGGAGGAGTGCGGGGACACTGCGCTTCTGAGGGGTTGGCTCCCTGTGCAGAGAGAGCTGGGTGACCAGGGCGGAGGGGGACCACTGCCACTGCCACTGGGGGGGGGGGCGCCCCCAGGCAGGTAGCTCCCGACACGGCCCTCAGGGTGTCAGGAGGGGCTCCTGGGCTCTGGCCCCTCGCCCTCCCCACGTTCACTGACAGGCTTCCTAGAAGTCGGGGTGGTCCCCAAGCCAGGCCTGCTGCCCACACCGCGTGTCCGCGAAAGGTGGGGACCCTCCCGCGGCGCAGCAAAGCACCCCAAATCCTCATAATCCGTCCACACTGGCGCCCCGGTCTAGACGGGCTCTTTAACGGAGCCCTGGATCCCCTCGCTCCTCCTGCTGCAGCCGCGTTCCCACGACCCCGCGACTGCGGCCACCACGCGGGCGCGGCGCACGGCCCCGCGGCTCCGCGCACGGCTCCTACCTCCCACGCAGAGCAGCGACATGTCGCCGGCCGGGGTGCGGTGGGCTCAGCGGCCGCCGGCTCCGAGCATTCCGGCCGCGCGGGCGGTGCTGGGCTCACCGGCGCGCAGGGCCGCCGCCGCCTGCCATCTTGGTTCAGCACCGCGGCCGCGGACAGCTCCTGTCGCGCTGCCGGCTCTGCGGGCGGCGGGCGGCGAGCGGGCGGAGCCCCGGGCGCGCGGGCGCCTGATGGGCGGGGGCGCGGCGGCTGGGGGGGCGTTAAAGGGCCCCGAGACGGGGGCGGGGACCCGCGGGTGCAGGAGGCGGCCCCACGCGGGTTCCCTCCCGCTCCTGGTCGCTGTAGCTCACCGGGCGCTCACACACACACACACACACACACACACTGTGCTTGTGACCGTGGTGACCTGTGTAAGTCTCCATGTACCGACTTCCATCTTCCTAACACGCCAGGCCCATGGGGCTTTCATTTTCTGTGAATCCATCAATACCAGGTCCTCCATGTCTCCTCCTTCAGGAAGCCTTCCCAGATTTCCCAGCAGTGTGTGCGTGTGTGTTTGTGTCTATATGTGTATAAATGTTCATATGTGTATGTGCACAGGTGTGTGGAAGCCAGAGGTCAACAGTTGAGCTGGGCGTGGTGGCGCACACCTTTAGTCCCAGCATTTGGGAGGCAGAGGTAGGAGGATCACTGTGAGTTCGAGGCCAACTTGAGACTACAAAGTGAATTCCAGGTCAGCCTGGGCCAGAGTGAGACCCTACCTCGAAAAAAAATGTTTTTGATGTCCTCCTTAATCACACGTAACTTTCTCACTGAGCCAGATTCTGCCAGTTTAGCTACTCAGTAAGCCACAAAGATCACCCTGCCTCCACACACCCCCCAGTGCTTGGATTAAAGGCCCACACCACCATGCCCAGCATGTACATGGGTGCTGAGGGTCAAACTCAGGTCTTCATGTTTTCACAGAAGCACTTACCCAGTCATAGATCATGAGCCACTGGGGTGAACCTCCAAACCAGACACAGTTACAGTTATGGGAGGAAAGGATTTACTGAAGCCACTTTGTGCATCTAGCTTACATGGGTACTGGGGAATTGAACCCAGGTCCTTAGGCTCTGGAAGAAACTGCCTTAACCGCTGAGCCATCTCTCCAGCCCCTTACTGAAGCTATAGATGCAGGGGAAGTCGCATAATGTTGAAAGAGGCTCCTTTCAGGTCCAAGCAGAGAGAAGCCATCCCCAGCACCACACACACCAGCAAACAGGCAGGGGGAGGAGAAAAGATTTTCTCCCCCTTTGTATAGCCTTAGGGTGGGGTCTTGCAACCCTTCCCCAGACTTGTTGACTCTGGGAATTTCCTTCCTGCACTACCCTCCCAGGATGGAAAGTTTGTTTCTAGCTCCTCTGAGCCTCCTTACATTCTGCCCCCTACTGAGAGGCTGCCTTCCTGCGAACATCCTCAGAGACCCACCCAAGATGACCAAAAATTCAAGCTGACAACAAAACCTAATCATCACAGCCACCAGCCATCTCCACATCCACTCCTTCCAACATTTTTTTGGTTTTGTTTTTGTTTTGGGTGTTTTTTGTTATTGTTGTTTGTTTGTTTGTTTTGGTTTTTCAAGGTAGGGTCTCGCTCTAGCCCAGGCTGACCTGGAATTCACTATGTAGTCTCAGGGTAGCCTCGAACTCACAGTGATCCTCCTGCCTCTGCCTCCCTAGTGCTGGGGCTGAAGGCATGCGCCACAGCCCTTGGCTTTGATTTTCTTTTTTGTTCTTGTTTTTGTTTTCAATTTAGGGTCTCCTTCAATTCCACAGACGGGCCTTCAACTTGTGCTTCCCCTGTCTCAGCCTCCTGAGTGACTGAGATTACAGACCTGTGCCACCATACCTTCACGCCTTTAGTCCCAGCACTCACTCGGGAGGCAGAGGTGCGTGAGGTCCAGGCCACTCTGAGACTACATAGGGAATTCCAGGTCAGCTTGGGTTAGACTGACTTCCCAAGCCCTTTCCTTCTGGCTGAGCCTGAGCCCATCAGCCATGCTGGCTGCCTGTTAGAGGCAGCTTTCATGTTGCTGAGATGAAGGTCCAAACCACACACAGATTATGGGAGGGAGGGAGAGATTTATTTCAGGCTTTACAGATCCAGGGGAAGTGCCATCAATGCCTGAAGAAGCTGGCTCCCTTTCACAGATCCAAGCAGAAAGAGAAACAACCAAACAGCCAGCAAAAGCCAAAAGTCAGCAAGCAGCAGGGACCCAGCCAGAGCTCAGATATCTCTGCACAACTTTGAGCTGGATCCCAGGTTCAGGCCCGGTGACCCTCTTCCAACCAGACAGCTGGAGACCCAGGTCACAAGCTTAATAAAACACCTGAGTCTATGGGGAACACACATTCACAGCCAAACTGCCAACTGCCCATCCATACAATCCAGTCAGGAAAATCAAGTGGGCTCTGGACCTGCAGATCTATTATATATACCTATTACCAGGATGAGCACATGGTGCCCTGACCCCAGCATGCCAAGGCAGGTCATCAATGTAGGGTATGCCTTGGAACAGTGGTAAATCAATCCCCAGTGAGGGGTCGGGGCATAGAGACCTCCCCTAGAATCCCCAGAAAGAGCCAGGGGACGGCTGGAAGGTAGAGTTCCCCTAGAATCCCCAGTGAGGGGAGGGGGCGAGGCTGGGAGGTAGAGCCCCCCTAGAACCCCCAGTGAGGGAGGGGGCATGGCTGGAGGTAGAGCCCCTCTAGAATCCCCAGTGAGGGGAGGGGGCGAGGCTGGAGGTAGACCCCCCCTAGAATCCCCAGTGAGGGGAGGGGGTGGGGCTGGAGGTAGAGCCCCCCCTAGAATCCCCAGTGAGGAAGGGGGCGAGGCTGGAGTTAGACCCCCCTAGAATTCCCAGTGAGGGGAGGGGGCGTAGCTGGAGGTAGAGCCCCCCTAGAATCCCCAGTGAGGGGCAGTGGGGGTGGCTGGAGGTAGAGCCCCCTAGAATCCCCAGTGAGGGGAGGGGGCGTGGCTTGAGGTGAAGCATCTAATTTTGGGGAGTCTCTGATTTGCACTTTGCCCTCCTGGTCCCATTATGAAAGTCACGTGGGCCTCGTATTTCTGAGTTTCCTGGTAAGAAGCCTGGAGTGACTTCATGGCTACAAGACACTACACTCCAAGTTTGAGCTTTTCTCGAACTTTCAATCTGAAGGATGAAGCGGGGTGTTGACATGACAGGCAGTTCCAGAGGAAGACCAGGGCCTCGATAGCTCCATTTGCTCCCCTGGAAGAACAACCCCACAAGTCTGCTTTCTCTCCTTTTCCTTCTGCATGCTTGTCAGTGAAAGCTGCTGTGTTGTGTCTGTGTCTGAACTTTAATTACAGTCGAGTGTGGGGAATCTCGTCTGTTCTGCTTCCCCATCTCCTGACTGGATGAAATCACGGTACAGCTGGAGGGACGATCTGCAAACTCTTCTCTAAATTATCTTTAAAAATGCAATCGGGGGAGAGGGCTCAGCGTAAAGGGCGTTCCCTTGCAAGATCCGAAGGTCAGGGTTGGGTTCCCCAGTAACAGTGTGGCACATGCTTCTGGAATTCAGTTGCACTGGTAGGAAGTCCGGGCTTTCTCTCTTTGCTTACAAATTAATAAAAACATTTTGTAATATCTTTATTTTCACGTGTGTGTGCTCTTGTTTATGAAAAGGCGCACGTGCATATACATACATACATACATACATACATACATACATACATACATACATGTGTGTGTGTGTCTGTGTGAAGGCTAATGAAAACATTAGGGTGTCCTCCTCAGAAACGCCATTCACCTTTTGGGGTGGATTCAAGGTAGGGTCTCACTCTTGCCCAGGCTGACCTGGAACTCAAACTCACAGAGATCCTCCTACCTCTACTTCCCCAATGCTGGGATTAAAGGTGTGTGCTACTACACCTGGCTGGCCTCACCTGTTTTTAAATTTTATTTTTCTTAATTTGAGAGACACAGACAGACAGACAGACAGACAGAGGGAAAGAGAGGGACACAGAAAGAGAGTAAGGCTGTGCTAAGGCCTCCAACCACTGCAAACAAATTCCAGATGCATGCACCACTTTGTGTATCTGGCTTTCACTGGATACTGGGGAACTGCACCTCAGCTTTGCAAGCAAGCACCTTTCACCTTTAACTGCTGAGCCATCGATCCAACCCTAAAGACATCTTTTTTAAAATAGCAATTAAATATAGAAAAAAAATTTTAAAAGTTATCACAGAGGTCATTTTATTTTACTTTATTGATTGATTTTATTTACCTTTATACAGGGATAGTTGATGGAACCTAGGGCCTTGCACATTTTAGGCAGAAACTATTTCAGAGCCATTACCCCCCTCCCTGGGGATTCTAGGCGGGGCTCTACCGCCAGCCCCGCCCCCAGCCTCCACATGGGTCATCTTTGGTCTGAGCTCTGCCATGGTGCCTGCAGCCTGCCTTGGCTTCTAGTAAACCTTGTCATCTTTCCATAACCCAGTCACCCCTTGACCACTCTTTTTTTTTTAATGTTTTATTTATTTATTTCAGAGAGAGAGAGAGAGAGAGAGAGAGAGAGAGGCAGACAGAGAATATGGGCGCACCAGGGCCTCCAAGCCACTGCAAATGAACTCCAGACACACGTGCCCTCCTGTGCAACTGGCTGTATATGGGCACTGGGAGAACCGAACTCTGGTCCTTCTGCATTGGAGGCAAACGCCCTAGCCGCTAAACCATCTCTTCAGCCCCCTTGACCACTCTTGAGCGTCCATTGTTTTGTAGGGTGTCTCCCTTGGCAGTCCCTACAACTTTTTTTTTCTTTTTCTTTTTCATTTTTCCTTCAACAAATACCCAGGCTGTTTGGTCACGGCATTCTGGTCTGGTTCCCAGGCTTAAACAGAACGTTTCAGCATTCACCATTGATCACTTGGAGCCAATTAATTTTTAAGCCCTGGTGCCTCATTTCACCACCACCAACAGCCAGCTGCTTCCGCAGCTATTGATTGGAGCCTTCTGCTCCTGCACCGCCAGTCCTAGTCGTCCTCCCCACTCCCCCTCCTTCTCCTCCCCCTCCTCCTCTTCAGCATTCTCCTTTTCTGCAAGCTTCCAGGCTCTCCCTCTCAGGCTCTGTCTCCTCGATTTCTGATGTCTGGCTGCCCTCTACCACCTTGTGAAACACACAAGCAGAAACACTCTTACATGAGGCGGGCATGATGGCACACACTTTAATTCCAGGATTGGGGAGGCTGGCACAGAACCTTGAGTTCCAAGCCAGCCTGGGCTACATGGGGAGTTCTAGGTCAGTCTGGGTGACAGTGTGACCCTGCTTCAAAAAGAAGAGGACCCTTTAACAGAAACAATGGGCACTCGTCTAGCTCAGCACTTGAGAGGCTGAGGCAGGAGAATCAGGAGTGTAAGGTCCTATTCTGTTATAGTGAGTTGCAGGCTAGTCTGAGAAGCCTGAGACCTTGACTCATGGGGGGGGGGCTGGAGAGATGGCTCAGTGGTTAAGGCACTTGCTTGCAAAGCCTAACAAGCCTGGTTCAATTTCCCAGTACCCACGTAAAGCCAGATGCACAAAGTAGCATATGCATCTGGAGTTCCTTTGCAGTGGTTAAAGTGAGAATCAGGAGTGTAAGGTCCTATTCTCTTATAGTGAGTTGCAGGCAAGTCTGAGAAACATGAGACCTTGACTCATTGGGGGAGGGGTGGCTGGAGAGATGGCTCAGTGGTTAAAGTTGCTTATTTGTGAAGCCTGCCAGGCCAGGTTCAATTCCCCAGAACCCACGTAAAGCCAGATGGCCAGATGCATATGTCTGGAGTTCATTTGTAGCAGGAAGAGATCCTGGTGTACCATTCTCTCTCTCTCTCTCTCTCTCTCTCCCACCCTCTCCGTCTGCCTCTCCTTATTAATTTTTTTAAAAATCTAGACTTGGGTATGGTTGTACACATGCCTTTAATCCTCACACTGAAGAGGCTGAGATAGGGGAACTGACAGGAGTTCGAGGCCAGCCTTGGGCTACAGAGTGAGTTCCAGGTCAGGCTGGGCTAGAGGGAGACCCTGCCTTAAATCCCCCTGTTGTAATCAACTTCTCCTTGCTGCACAAAGAACCCAACCAAAAGCAGCTTGTGGAGGAATAGGTTTATTTTGTCTTACAGACTCGAGGATGGCAGGGACAACGATGGCATGAGCAGAGGGTGGACATCACCTCCTGGCAACATCAGGTGGAAGGTGGACATCAGCAGCAGGAGAGTGTGCCCAGCACTGGCAAGGGGAAGCTGGTTTGAACCCCCAGAAGCCCGCCCCCAACAACACACCTCCCACAAGGTTCTCATTCCATCAGCTGGGGATCAAGCATTCAGAACACATTGGTTTGTGGGGACACCACCACACCCAGGGTCCCCATTCTTTAAATCATACTTTTTATTTAAATATTTTATTTATTTATTTGAGAGAGACAGAGAGAAAGAAAGAGGAAGGCAGAGGAAGTGAGTTTGGGCTCACCAGGGCCTCCAGCCACAGTCAATGAACTCCAGATGCACCCACAAAGCATCTTGTGTCTGGTTTCACATGGATACTGGGGAATTGAACCAGGGCTGTCAGGCTTGAGACTGCTGAGAGCCCTATCTTTTTTTCTTGTTACCCCATGTGTGCACGTATGTGTTTGTGTTTGTGTGTGTGCACGTGTCCATGTGGGTGAACTGTGTGTCTGTGTCGGTGCACTGTGTGGGTGCACGTGTGGGTGTATGTATATGTTTGAGAGGGTGCACATGTGTGTATTTGTATGGATGCATTCAAAGGTCAGGAGGCAACCTCAGCTGTCGGTCCCCTAGGACCACCCTTGTCTTTTTAAAGAACATTTATTTATTTATTTATTTAATTGAGAGAGAGAGCAAGAATGGGTGCACCAGGGCCTCCAGCCACTGCAGATGAACTCCAGACACATGAGCCCTCTTGTGTATCTGACTTTATATGGGCACTGGGGAATCAAACTCTGGTCCTTCTGCATTGCAGGCAAACACCTTAACTGCTAAGCCTTCTCTTCAGCCCCACCCAGCTCTTTTTGAGATGGGGGTCTTTCAGTGATCCCAGCCTGGCTGGCCAGCAAGACCCAGAGACACTGGTACCTGTGCCTCCAAAGCACTGGGTCACAGGCAGCCACCGAGCTGACATTACATGGATGGTGATCAGCCTCTGTCCTCCTGTTTGCAAACCACGCCCTCTACCACTGAGTCAAGGTATGATTTGTCTTTTATTTTATTTATTTATTTATTTATTTGCAGACAAGATCACCATATCTCACACTGACCTTGAACTCACTATGTAGCTTTGAATTCCAGATTCTCCATCCCCCCAAGTGCCAGGATGATGGGTGTGCACCACCACATCTACTTTATGTCTTTGGCTGTTTTGTTTTTGTGCAGGCTGGCCTGGAATTTGTAATCCTCCTGCCTCAGCCTCCCCAATGCGCCACCACAGTGTCTCTAACCCCATGCTTGGTCCTGACTGGGCACTTCGTGTTCCCAGCACAGCATGATGGGGACTCCTCCACGGGGAAGGCTAGAGATAAGATGTCAATCACGTTGCTCAGCACCATCTGGATCCTGGGAACAAAGCTTGTCACCAAACTGCCAAATGACAAGGTCCCTGGCACAGGAAGTGGAAGCAGGCAAGCACAGAAGGAAATGATGAGGAAATGGAGAGGGTCCCACGTCACAGAGGGGGGAGGGGAGCCAAACCTGGAGCTGAGTGAGCAGGGCCCTGGGAGCCTGCATCCGAGAGCTGGGGTGGGGGCTCGGGTAGTGTGTGTGGGGGACAGACCTGGGGTTGTAACAGGGGGGCTGGGGATTAGAATTTAGATAGTACCCAGCGAATTCCAGTGCACCTCAGAATTTAAGGAATACCCGAATTCTTGTCTATGAAGTTAAAGAATTAAAATTATAGACCACCAGAGGATAAGGTATAGTGGGAGACTTTATTCAAAGGAAAATGGGGAGTTACAGAGATCTCCAGCCACCAGTGTGGAGAGAACATGTGGGAGAGGTTTTAGCCAAAATCTGTGCTGCTGAGTCCAACAGGCAGAAGAAGGAAAGATCTCAGAGGGCTCCCATCATGAGAAAGAGAGGTTCATGTGGGAAAGAACTCCAGCCCCTCACCAACAGGGGGGGGGGATACCTTACCTAAGGTCCTTCTGCTAACCTGCCATGTAGGGGAGAGGGCTGGATTTCCTGTTTCAGTGACTTATATGACCTGGGCCAGGTAAGTCAGAGAGACAGCTGGTTGGTCCATACCTGACCAATCAGTTTCAGGATTAGGTTTGAACTCTAGTTAGAGACACTCCCACTCAAGAGGAGGGGGTCAGGCCTGGAATCTATGGAACTTGCCTGAAAGAGTTAACTGTCACACAGTGATGCAGAAGATGAGGGAGCTGGTGATGGGGCAGTGAGAGGTCAGCCTGGGCTAGAGACCTACCTCCAAAGAAAGCTTCTCAAAGTATGCAGACTGCAATTGTATTTGTTTTCGAGCTAAGGACACATTCCTTGAGCCCAGCTTGGCCTGCAACTCACTGCAATGCTCCTGCCTCGGCCTCCAGAGTGCTGGGATCCCAGGCCCACACTACTGCACTGGACTTTTATTCCCTCAGTTACTTTGTTGGTCCATTACTACAGCAATATTTAAAGTTAAGCTTTATTAGAGGTGTATGTGGATAAAAAAGTCACCACAGTGCCAGGGGATGGCCTAGGGGGTAAAGCACTTGTTCTTCAGGACTGAGAAATCCAAGTCTCATCCCTAGGTTAAAACAACAACAACAAAAACAAAACAAAACAAAACAAAAAAACCCAGCTGGAAGCCATGGCGACTATAGGAGTTTGAATGCATGGAGGTGGGTGGGGACAGGTGCTAAAATTTAACTTGCAACTTGGGTCTCCAGCCCACGGCTGGAGGGGGTGTCACCAGTGCTGGATGCAATTCCAGCCTAAAGGTGTGCAGAGAGGTCTGAGCTCTAGTAGGGTTCCTGCTACTTGCTGATTTTTGGTGTTTGCTGGCTGCTGGTGGTTTTTCTCTCTGCTTAGATCTGTGAAAGAGGCCCAGCCTTAGACAACAGTGAGTTCCAGATCAGCCTGGGCTATAGTGAGACCCTGTCATAGTCAGCCACATGCTGCTGGGATGAATCTTCAAACCAGGCCCAATTTATGGGAGGAAAGTATTTATTGAAACTACAGATTGAGGGGAAGTTCTGTATCAGCGAAAGAAGCTGGCCCTCTTTCACAGGTCCGAGCAGAAAGAAAAACTCATCACCTACACCACACAAACAGAACAGGGAACAGGGGGGGAAGAGAATTTCTTCCCCTTCATATAGCCTTAGGTTGGGGTCTTCCAACCCTTCCCCAGACTTAATGGCTTCCTGAGTCTCTGGAATTTCCTTCCTGCACTGCCCACACAAGAAAGGATGTTCACTTCCAGCTTCTTTGAGCTTCTTGACATCCTGCCCCCTACTGAGAGGCTGCCTTCCTGTAAACATCCTCAGAGACCCACCCAAGATAATTAAAAAGATCAAGTTTTCATCAAAACCTAACCATCACAAATCCACCCCTTGTCAACTTGACATCAAATCATATCTCCTTACATCATGCTTAATTCCTAAATGAAGACAGTAACAAGATCATAATTCCATCTAAAATTATATAACTCTCCCACATACAACCGCAGACATGTAATCTTCCCCCAACATAAGGCAAGGTCCCTGAACTGTGAGTTTTGTAAACCAAAACAAGTTACATGCTTTTAACATATAATGGCACAGAGCAAACATTTCCAACTGCTATGAGGCATAACAAGGAAAGACTGGGCCAATGCAAACTCAACAAATGTCAGCAAACATCCATATCTGCAGTTCAAGTCCCATACCACAACCAGTGACTGGCAGTCTCTAGATTGTCCGATTCTGTCCCTCCAACTTGGCTGAGTACCTGGGGAAACTTCCATCCCAAGCCAACAGCACTGCATGGTAATCCTTGCAAAGTTCTGTCCAAAATGTCTTCAGGTCTCCATTGCCAACCACGGTCCACCTTCCAATGGCTTCACTGGCCAAGCAGGGACTTCACGCCCTGTTCCAAATACTGCATTTCAGCAGTGGCTCCTGGAACCACTTCACGACGCACTCCATGCATGCATTTCTCCTGCTTCCAAAAGCAGTACCAGGTATGCAGGACACAGCCATGTTGTTAATTCAAGGACAAAATAGATGTGACTTTGAAGAGCAGATTCCTTTCTTTCAGCAATTTCCTTTCCAAAGAGTTTGCACAGTCCATCTTTCTTTCTTTTTTTAAAAAAATATTTTATTTATTCATTTTCAAGCAGAGACAGATACAGAGAGAGAGAGAGAGAGAGAGAGAGAGAGAGAGAGAGAGAGAGAGAGAGAGAGTGTGCCCCAGGTTCACCACCTTGTGGGTCTGGCTTATGTGGGTACTGGGGGATTGAACCTTGGGCCTTAGGCACTGAAGGCAAGTGCTTTAACCACTGAACCATCTCTCCATCCCCCTGCACAGTCCATCTTTCGGTCCTTCCTGGGTGGAAACACCTCAGGCATCTCTCCATTGTTTCAATGTAAAGCAGTTGGGCCAT
>PVHP010003280.1:33449-79937 GCA_004024765.1 Zapus hudsonius
TTTTTTTTTTTTTTCTAGGTAGGGTCTCACTCTAGCCCAGGCTGACCTGGAATTCACTGTGTAATCTCAGGGTGGCCTTGAACTCCAGCTGATCCTCCTACCTCTGCCTCCCGAGTGCTGGGATTAAAGGCATGCGCCACCACGCCCAGCCAGGCACATACTTCCATTAAGGTATTCTGCAGTCTCTCCTTCCCCGTAGAAAGTTCACAAGCCAAACCTCCAAATGCAATTCTCTCTGCACTGAGCATTTCCAAATTCTCATCAGAATACTCTATAAAACTTGGCTTACCACTCTGGAAGGCATCTTCAGGTGCAAGTACCAAGTCCATGTTCATTCCTCCAGCACACAAGTTCCAGAAGATTAAAATCCACATGGTCAGATTCATCTCAGCAAATCACCTCACTCCTGGTACCAAATGTGTCATAGTCAGCCACACACCACTGGGATGAATCTTCAAACCAGGCACAATTTGAGGGAGCAAAATATTTATTGAAACTACAGATTGAGGGGAAGTTCCGTAACAGCAAAAGAAGCTGGCCCTATTTCACAGGTCCGAGCAGAGAGAGAAACCCATCACCTACACCACACACACAGAACAGGGAACAGGCAGGAGGGGCAAAGAAAATTTCTTCTCCTTTTTTTTTTTTTTGGTTTTTTGAGGTAGGGTCTCGCTCTAGCCCAGGTCCTGGAATTCACTATGTAGTCTCAGGGTGGCCTTAAACTCACGGCGATCCTCCTACCTCTGCCTCCTAAATGCTGGGATTAAAGGCGTGGACCACCACTCCTGGCTTTCTTCTCCTTTATATAGGCTTAGGGTGGGGGTCTTACAACCCTTCCCCAGACTTGATGGCTTCCTGAGTCTCTGGAATTTCCTTCCTTCATGGCCCACACAGGAAAGGATGTTTACTTCTAGCTTCTTCTTTTTTTAAAAATATTTTATTTATTCATTTTCAAGCAGAGAGAGAGAGAGAGAGAGAGAGAGAGAGAGAGAGAGAGAGAGAGAGAGAGAGAGAGAGAGAGAGAGAGAACCAGGGCAACTACCTTGTGGGTCTGGCATATGTGGGTACTGGGAAATTGAACCCAGGGCCTTAGGCACTGGAGGCAAGTGCCTTAACCACTGAGCAATCTCTCCAACCCTACTTCTAGCTTCTTTGAGCTTTTTGCCCCTTGCTGAGAGGCTGCCTTCCTATAAACATCCTCAGAGACACATCCAAGATAATTAAAAGATCAAGTTGACAACAAAACCTAACCATCACAGACCCTACCTTGAAAAACCAAAATAAATAGCTAAATAATTCTTTTCTAATATTTTTTTTTGTGGCAGGGTCTCACTCTAACCCAGGCCGACTTGAAACTGATTCTGTAGCCTCAGGCTGACCTCGAACTCATAGCCATCCTCCTACCTCTGCCTCCTGAGTGCTGGGATGTATGTATGAGGGCATGTTGCAATCAGCTTCACATTGCTGGACAAACACCCGACCAGGAGCAGCTTTTGGGAGGGAAGGGTCTATTTCAGGCTTACAAAGTCCAGGGGAAACATCAGTGGTGGAAGAAGCTGGCTCACTTCCATAGATCCAAGCAGAGAGACACTACCAAACAGCCAATACCACAAAATGCAAACAGCCAGACCTCAGGGTGCTCGCTCAGAAAACACCAAGTAGTTTCCCAGCAGGACTCTGCCCACTGGAGACTCAAGTCGCCAGCTCAATCTTCATAAAACACCTGAGTCTATGGTGGCCACACATTCAAACCACAACAGGGCACCAGGGTCTCCTGCTGCAAAACAGTTGAACCATGCTGGAGTGATGGCACATGCCTTTAGTCCCAGCACTTGGGAGGCAGAGGTAGGAGGATCGCCATGAGTTCAAGGCCAGCCTGAGATTACATAGTGAATTCCAGGTCAGCCTGGGCTAGAGAGAGACCCTACTTTAAAAAAATGAACCAGAGTGGTAGTTTTTGCAAGCAAGTGCTTTTAACCACTAAGGCATCTCTCCAGCCCTCTTTTTCATTTCCTTTCTTTCTTTCCTTCCTTCCTTATTTCTATCTTGTTTTTGTTTATTTCAAGGTAGGGCCTCTCAAGCGCTGGGATTAAAGGTATGTGCCACCACGCCTAGGTCTTTGTTTTTTCTTTTCTTTCTTTTTTGGTTTTTCAAGGATGGGTCTTGCTCTAGTCCAGGCTGACCTGGAATTCACTATGTAGTCTCAGGGTGACCTTGAACTCCTGACAATCCTCTTACCTTTGCTTCCTGAGTGCTGCGACACTATTACTCTTAAAAAGAAATTATATATATATATATGGATACAAAAAGAGAGAGAGAATGGGTGCACCAGGGCCTCCAGCCACTGCAAACAAACTCCAGATGCATGTGCCACTGTGCATCAAGCTTTACGTCATTACTGGGGAAATCGAACCCAGGCCCTTAGGCTTTGCAGTCAAGCATCTTTACCGCTGAGCCATCTCTCCAGCCTGGCACTATTATTCTTAATGAGTAGGACACTCATTCGATAAATAGTCATGCCGGTTCCTGCAGGGGTAGAACGCGCCAAGGATGTGCTTTGAGAGCGGAATGACTCTTGTGAGTCATTCAACAAACACAGCCCACATCTGAAGCCAGACACACACAAGAGGGTTCCAAGAGCCAAATCAGCCCCTAAGGTGATCAGGTAACCAAACGTAAAGGAAAACCGAGAAAGGGAGAGATGAAGAAGGAAGGAAGCTTCCCCGGAGGCAGGAGGATATGGGTGATGGCCAGCAGGGTGGATGGTGGTGGAACCCAGCAGGAAAGCAAAGGGCTTGGATTGGCCTGGTGGGCACTGACAATGAGGGACTGGACAGGCCGGCTGTGAGGGACAAGGGAAGTGAAGGACCGGAACTGGTGCAGACAGAAGGACATGGTCTAGGGATGGGGACTTGGATGCCACCTCTGTTGCCCACAGTGTCCAGCGGGGAGAAACAGGCCTTAATGCTGGGTGCTCAGTGCCACCGCCAGCCCCGCTACCCACGCCTGTCACCCCAGCACTTGGAAGGAGGAGAAAGGAGAGTAAAACTTCAAGGTCCTCCTTAGCTGCATTGCGAGTTGGAGGCCAACCTGGGCTCATGAGACCCTGTTTAGAAGAAAGTGAGAGCCTGGCGTGGTGGCGCACGTCTTTAATCCCAGCACTCGGAAGGCAGAGGTAGGAGGATCGCCGTGAGTTCGAGGCCACCCTGAGACTACATAGTGAATTCCAGGTCAGCCTGAGCTAGAGAGACCCTACCTCAAAAAACAAACAAAAAGAAAAGAAAAGAAGAGAGGGCTGGACAGATGGCTCAGCCATTAAAGTGCTTGCTTGCAAAGCCTAACATCCTGGGTTTGAGTCCCCAGTACCTGCACAAAGCCAGAAGCATAAAGTGCTGCTTGTGTCTGGAGTTCCTTTGCAGTGGCTAGAGGTCCTGTGTGCCCATGCATTCTGTCTCTTCTGGCGAATAAAAAATATTTAAAAAAAAATAAAAATAAACAGGGTTCTGGGAAGATGGCTCAGCAGTTAAAGGCACTTGTCCAGTCTGTTGGTCTAGGTTCAATTCCCCAGTTCCTGATGGGTGACAAGAGGCCCTGGTGCACTTCCTTACTCTCTAAAATAAATAAAAATATTATTAAAATAAAACAAAGGAAGTGAGGAAGTAGTCCAACTTCTACGACAGATGATTGAAGAAGCCTGGGATCAACTTCTGGCTCCACCATGCTGCTGGTGACCTGAGCTCCTGATGGGCCTGTTTCCTAAGTCCAACTTCAGTGAGGGATCTGTTCGTCCCATGTCTCACAATGTTGCTGTGTTCCCATAGCCTCTGTGCCTGCTCCAGCCTCAGTGTCCCCCAGCGTCTTTACACACTTGGCTGGCTCTGACCTCGGGCCTTTGCACACGCTGTGCCTTCTCACTTCACCATCCTCTGCTCAACTCCTTCCTTGGGTCATGGTTTCCATGCTGCATCCCCTGACATGCCCTTCCAGAACCTTCCAGGGATGGTTGGGGCTTCTCACCAGTGCCTGGTTATCTTGACTGCAACTTGCACCTCAACAACAAAGTGAGGCCCCTTCCATCACCACAGGGGCAACAACAGGAAAGGGGCTTCGGGACTTTGCAGTTCACACACCCTCAGGTGTGTGATGAAGGTGTGAACCTTCATCGCTGGAAGGTGGCTTGGAGTGTCTCTCTATTTCTCCTCTTCCCTCCCCTCCCGACCCTCCTACCCCCTTGGCACCCCTTTCCTTTTCTTCTTTTCCTGAGTCTCCAGGCTAGGCTGAACTTGAACTCAGTATGTAGTTAAATACCTAAATGCTGGGATGAACAGGCTTGCAACCACTGTGCTTGTGGTGATGGCGGGTGAATCAGAGGTGAGGCTCCCCCTAGAATCCCCAGTGAGGGAGGGTCATGGCTCAGCAAAGCCCTGGCCTAGCTAGTGTGCTCACTTTGTTTGGTTTTTTGAGGTAGGGTCTCGCTCTAGCCCAGCCTGACCTGGAACTCACAGCGATCCTCCTGCCTCTGCCTGCCAAGTGGTTTTTTTTTTTTTTTCTTGTTGTTTTTAAAAAACATTTTCTTTATCTGAGAGAGGGAGAGGTGGAGAGAAAGGCGGAGAAAGAGCGCTCCAGGGCCTCCTCCACTTTGCATCTGGCCTTAACATTTTATTGATTGATTGGTATCTAGGTAGTGGGGTGGGCCTCAAAAGCTCACTGGGGAGCCCTGGCTGCATTTGGCCTTGTTACTTCACCCCCCAGTGCTGGAGCAGCACTGATCCTGGCGTGAAAGAATGCAGCCTGTGGGCATGCAGAAAACCCCTTTCCACCCTGATGCAGGGGACTCACGAGCCAGTCTGGGGGGCCTGCAAGCTTCCGGCAGGTTCTCTTGGCCCTGCCTCCCTTCTTGCTGAGGGCACGCTGGGGTACAGAACCCCATTGTGGCTTTTCACAGGGCTCTGCAGGGGATCCGAACTCAGGAGCTTACACAGGAAGTGCTTTATCCACCAAGCCATCTCCGGTCCCTTCCCCGGTTGCTAGTATGCTAGAGTGGACAGTGGAGGAGGGCAGTGCCCTGTGTCCTGTGTCTGCGATGACCCCAGGTACCTCCCATTTCTCTGCATGGCACTTCACAACACTCAGGACATTTGTCCCCGGACAATAAGGGGGGCACCTTTCCCTTCCCTCAGACCCATGGCCAACATGGATTCATCCCGGCCCACGCCTGTTGCCTATCTCTTGGGAGGCTGAGGCAGGAGGACTGTGAGTTGCAGGCCATCTTGGGCTACAGAGGGCCCGTCTGTCGCAGAAAGCAATACGGATGAAGGAGAGGAACTTCAAGTGGACAGTCCTGAGTTCAAATCCTACACCAACCAGTGACTAGGCATGAAGTCAATTGTGCAACATCCTGTCATGCCCCTCAGTGCCCCTGCACACCATGGAACCTCAGGAAGAACTAGGCCCCTCTGGCCTTCCCCAACTTCCCGCTGAGCCCCGAGCCTGAAGAGCCTGCACAGCAAGAGCAGCGGGGGAAACCTCAGGACACCAGGGACCCAAGCCAAAGGGGAGGAGCCAGCATGGAAGGCTGCTGTCAGGACAGGCTGCTCAGAGAGGAAGCGGGCTGGGGATACACCCAGCGGCTGACCCCGCTCCTGGACAAGGCCTTGTCGGTCCTGCTTTGCTGGGTTTTTTTTTTTGCTTTTCGATTTTTGTTTTGTTTTTATCGAGGTGGGATCTCTAGCCCAAGCGAGCTGGAACTCATTTTGGAGTCTCAGGGTGGCCTCGAACTCATGGCAATCCTCCTGCCTCTGCCTCCTGAGTGCTGGGATTAAAGGCATGCACCATCATGGCTGGCTATAAATTTCTTTTGTAATTTGTAAGCAGAGAGAAGAGAGAGAGAATGGGCGCGCCAGGGCCTCCAGCTGCTGCAAGCGAACTCCGAGTGCCTGTGCCCTTTGCGCATGTGGGGAACGGAACCCGGGTCGTTAGGCTCTGCAGGCGAGTGCCTTGACCACAGCGCCATCGCTCAGCCCTGATTGTCTTACACAAGGTCTCCTCTAACCCACACTGCCCAGAACTCACTAGGAAACTGGGGTGACCTTGAACTCCTGGCATCCCCACCTGCCTCTCCCGTGCTAGGTCCACTTTTGGAGACACGGAGCTGGCAACGGGGGTCCAAGCTGGCTTCTCTACAACATGCTGTTTTCAAGGAGTGTCCAGGAAACGTACAAGAGAGGGAGGAGAATATTCCAGAAGGGAACAGGCAGTCTCTGCCCAAGCGCATGGTGTGGCACACGTGTAACTAGTGATGGGCCTGGTGCCTTCACCCCTTCACAGTGTTCCAGTTCTTTCCTTGGTGGACTTCTGACCTCTCCGCAGACTCCTCCACATCCCTCAAAGCCCTCTCTGCTCAAGCCCTGAGCCAGGACGGGGATCAGCCGTGAGGAACGAATGATTCGCGGGGAGGGGCGACCTGCGCGTGGAGACCTAGGGGTCAGCTTCTCAGCTCAGACCCAAGCCATTCCAGGACCTGGGATGGGAGGGGTCGCTTCCGCGCGGGGTCTCCGGCCTTTCCGGTGCGTTCCTTTAGGGGGCGGGGCTCGCACTGGGTGGGGCTTGTGGAAGGGGCGGGGCTTGGGCGGGGCGGGGCGGCGGGCGGCGCGAAGATGGCGGCGGCGATGGCGGCGACTGCGGAGGCCCCGAGCTCGCTGCTGCTGCTGGTGGTGGGCGGCGAGTGCAGCTGCCCGGGGCTGCTGGCCTACGTCTTGGAGGAGCTCGAACGAGGTCAGCGCGGGCTCTGGTCGGGCGAGGGGCGGCGCGGGTGGCCTGGGGTCCGAGTGGGCGCGCGGTTCTGGAGAGGGGTTCCGGGGGCGCGGGCGGCCTGGGGTCCGGGTGGGCGCGCGGTCCTGGAGAGGGGTTCCGGGCCTTAGCGTTCCGGGCGGGGCGCGGTCGAGGAGGAAGCGGTCCTTGGGTGGAGGCCGAGGCGACGGGCCGGGCTTTGGGGATTGC
The DNA here is from genome assembly GCA_004024765.1 of Zapus hudsonius. Taxonomy (NCBI): domain Eukaryota; kingdom Metazoa; phylum Chordata; class Mammalia; order Rodentia; family Dipodidae; genus Zapus; species Zapus hudsonius. Next base: position 40,449 of record PVHP010003280.1, read on the forward strand.
AGCTGCATCCCGCCCGGGCTGCTGCCTGGAGGGCAGGGCGCCCCGGGCCTTGTCTCCCGTTGCAAATTGGGGCGTGGGAGGGCGCGACCGGCTTGGGGGGAGATCTGGCACCTATTGGGGTGACTCATAGGTGCACCTGCCGCTGCTTGGCACGGCGGGAGGCAGGTGCACCCTTGTCCCCTCGATGGAGTGAGGGGTGGGCCTGTAAATGGGGACTGCAAGCCCACCTGGGCGTGGTGGCCCATACCTGTCATCCCTGCACTCAGGAGGTGAGGCAGGGAGATCAGGAGTTCTAGGTCAGCCAGGTTGCATGAGACCCTGTCTCAAGGAAAATAGTCTGGGGAGAAGGCACAAGCATGAGCACCCACGGGTGCTCAGATCCCCTGCACACATGTGCAAGGCAGGTTTGGTGGTACGTAGTGACAGGAGAATCCTCAGGCCTTTCTGGCAAGCTAGTGAGTTCAACAAGAGACCCTCTCTGGAAAAATAAGGTGGAAAGTGACCGAGGAAGACCTTGGTGGTGACCTCTGGCCTCCACATGCATGTGCATGTATGTAATCTCCCATGGAACACAAGCGTGCACACCATGCACATGCGAAGAAGAAGGCAGGCAGAAGGCCCACGGGGTGCATGGTCTGGGGAGTGCTCCCTGAGCACTGGTGAGCCAGGCTCTGGGCACAGGCACGTCGCCTGGGTGATGATCGTCTGCTCTGTCCTCAGCGTTCACTGGCAGTCTTGTGAGCTCACATGATCTCTGGAGCTCGCAAGGGTGCAGAAGGCTTAGACAACACATGGCCTGTCTTAGCATCTGAGGGTGTGGCCCTAGTAGGGGCACTCTGGGCACTGGGTAGGCGAACATAAAGGAGAAAGGCCAAGAAAGCCAGACATGGAGGTGCACGCTTTTCATCCCAGCACCTGGAAGGCAGAGGCGAGGATGGAGGAGAGTTGCAGGCCACTCTCACAAAACTAACCCAAGAGACCGAAGAAAGGAAAGGTCTAGAGGCCTGCTGGGGAGGGGCGTGGCCAGATGGCCATGGGGGATAGTGCACCACGTGGTGGCCAGTACTGAGTTCACCTCCTGCACCCTCAGGCCTTCGTTCCTGGGAGGTGGACCCTGGAGTGTGCAGCCTAGATGAGCAGCTCAGGACCTTTGTGTCCCGTCACTCAGCCACCTTCTCCAGCATCGTGAAAGGTGAGCCTGGGCATGGGCTTGTGGAGGCAGCTGTGTGCCAGGCACGCCATGGGTTAATCCTGACCCCGAATCACAAGGCAGCTGCTAGATTGGTCCCCAGAGAACCTTCTGTGTATGCAGTGGAGAGGCAGCCTCGCTGAGTTGAGAGGGACCAGGGGGTGGAGGGAGGGCTGTCAGCTGTGAAGCACACACAGGGCCCTATGGGAGGCTCTCAGCAGATGGGAACCAGAGGTCAGGGACCCCTCAGGATAAAGATTCCTGGAGAGCCTGAGGTGGTCAGCTGCTGGCCGCACTTGGGTATGACCTGCAGCTCTCCGCCTGGCTGGCTGAGTCACCGTCAACTGCTGTAGGAGGGAAGGAAGTGTCTGTTTCATTGTCCCTGCGCAGACCTTGTGGGGCGAAGTTGCTGGAAGTGCTGTGTGACCTGGGCGGCCAGCCTGGGCCTGCTGCTGGAAGGTTCCCCCTGAGCCTGTGCTTTGGCAGGCTCCTTGCCTCTGGGGGTGTGGCCCCCCGTGGGCACAGCTACAGACTGGCCCAGTGTCACCAGCTTCTTGTTCTTGCCATGGCCAGGCATGCTTGGGTCTTTTGTTTTCTCCCATCCTAACCTCCATCTGAGCGGGTAGTCCTAGGGTGGGTGGGTTCTCAGGTTTTCAAAGGGTGGCAGGAAGGGACCCCAGGCTAGATGCCTGACCTAGTTCATGCTCGATCCCCACAGGCCAGCGGAGCTTGCATCACCGTGGAGAGAACCTGGAGACACTGGTGCTCCTCAACCCCTCCGACAGATCCCTGTGTGACGAGGTGGGAGCCTTTGTCCATCCTCATGCTCCCCAGCCCCCAGGCTCCACCCTCTGTGGCCTTGGATGAGGCAGGAGGGCAGAATCTGGGAGCCCAGGGGAGCTGGAGGCAGTTGGGTGCTGTGTCCCAGGGGCCCCTCCAGCTAAAGGAATCCTGTCCAGCAGCTCTACATTGAGAGAGGAACGGGAGAGGACTGGGCCCCTGCCTCAGACTTTTGAGGCTGTTCTTTGTCCCTTTGGAGCCGGTGTAGTGCTGCACACTCCTCATTGCAGTGTTCTTGAGGCCGAAGGAAGCAGGAGGCTCAGGACAGCTACACAAAAAAAAATTTCTTTAGCTCCTTGAGGCTTTTGGGTTAGAGGGAGCAGTGCAGACCTGGATAGGCCCAGAGTTGGGCAGTGCAGTCCTCATCCTGGCTTCTCTGCCAGCTGGGCTGGGCAGATAGACACTTGGGGATGGCCTGTCCAACAGACTGTACTGCCCTGTGTAGCTGCGGAACCTGCTGCTGGACCCTGCCCCGTACAAGCTGCTGGTCCTGGCTGGGCCCTGCCTGGAGGAGACCGGGGAGCTGCTGCTGCAGACCGGAGGCTTCTCACCTCACCACTTCCTGCAGGTCCTTGGGGACAAAGAGGTGAGCCATCTTCCCTCCAGACCACTGAAGGCCCCCTGCTAGGATCCAACCAAATGGAGATCTTTCTGGAACCTTTCCTCTGGGATGGGCAAAGGGCCATTGTAGTAAGGAAAAGAAAAACATGGTGGAATGCAGAGATGCAGGTGCCAAGGGGCACCCCTGGGTCCCCCTGCACACGGCCAAGTGCAGCCAGGCTCTAGGGGCGCTTACTTTCCCCACAGATCCAGGACGCTCTGGCCAGCCCGCTGCCCGCAGAGCCGGGCACCCTCACCGTCACTTGCCCGACCGTTGGGGACTGGGCTCAGCTGGCGTCGGCGCCCGGGTTGCGGCTGCAGCTGCGGCTGAACCCGCGCGTGCGGCTGCCGGCCTCGGAGGGGCTGCGGGAGTTCCTGGAGTATGTGGCCGAGTCCCTGGAGCCGCCCTCGCCCTTCGAGCTGCTGGAGCCCCCGGCGGCCGGCGGCTTCCTCCGGCTCGCGCGGCCCTGCTGCTACGTCTTTCCCGGGGGCCTGGGTGATGCCGCCTTCTTTGCCGTGAACGGCTTCACGGTGTTGGTGAACGGGGGCTCGAACCCCAAGTCGAGCTTCTGGAAGCTGGTGCGCCACCTGGACCGTGTGGACGCCATGCTCGTGACACACGCGGGCGCCGACAGCCTGCCGGGCCTCAACAGCCTCCTGCGCCGCAAGCTGGCCGAGCGCGCCGAGGCTGCGGGGTCGGGCGAGGGGCCCCACGACGAGCGGCTGCGCCGGCTGCTGTCCCCCGCGCTCGGAGTGGTCTTCCTGAACGCACGCTCTGCTGCCTCGCGGCTGCTGCGGGGCGAAGATGAGGCGGTGGCAGCACGGAGCCTGCTTCGCAGCCTGGGCATCACGCCGCTGTCGCTGAGCCGCGGCCCGGGGCCTGCGCGGCCCACCGTGCTCTTTGAGAAGCTGGGTGTGGGCCGCCTGGAGCTGTTTGTGCTGCACCCGCCCGAGCCCGGGGACAGCGACTCAGCCTGCGCACTGCTCGTGTGGCGGCCTGCAGCACCAGGTGACAAGGTGGTGCGCGTGCTGTTCCCGGGGCGCACGCCACCCTCACGCCTGCTGGATGGGCTGCGCCGCCTGCAGCACCTGCCCTGCCTGCGCAGGCCTGTGGTCACTGCACGTGACCTGGACCCGGATGGCCCTCCACGCGCTGCCAGCCAGGACAGCCTGGCCTCCTCGCGGGAAGCTGTGCGGAGGGATCCTGGGCCCGAGCGCTCTGCCGCCCGCAAGGACCCCCCCAGGCCCAGGGAGAGCAAGAAGGACACCAAGCCAGGCCCTACCCGCGTGGCACCCCGCGACACACGCCGGACCACCGCCCCCAGCCAGAGCCGGGCAGCTGTCCCCAAGATCCGCGCTGTGTCAGCGCCTGTGCAGAATGGGCCCCGCACCACACTCGACCCTGCCAGTCCCCCGGCCACCCGGGGGGCTGTTGAGCCGCAGCCTGGGACCACGTCTGCCAGCAGCCTGGAGCCCAGGGAGGAGGCACCGCCCATGCTGCAGCTGCCCGTGCCCCCAGACTCGCATCCACCATCGCCATCGCCCACTGACAACCGATGCAGCCCCGAGTCTACCAGTGGCCGTCTGTCACTGAGCCCCCTCTGCACCGAGCCTGTCCTCGATCCGTCCCCCACGGCCACCACACCCACGCTTACCACTCCCTCCCTGCCAGCAGAGCTGGGCTCTCCGCACTCCACAGAGGTAGACGAGTCGCTGTCCGTGTCCTTCGAGCAGGTGCTGCCCTCATCGGCTGCAGGAGACGCAGGGCTCAGCCTTCCCCTACGCCCACGCACACGCCGCTCTGCCTCACCGCACGACGTGGACCTCTGCCTCGTGTCACCCTGTGAGTTTGAGCACCGAAAGGTCCCTGTTGTACCAGCCCTCGCGCCAGTGTCCCCTGGCAGCTCTGATAGCAGCGCTCGGTCGCAGGAGCGCCCAGGACCAGAGGAGACGCCACCCACATCTGTGAGCGAGTCCCTGCCCACACTGTCTGACTCCGACCCTCTGCCTGCTGCCCCTGACTCTGATGATGACACTGAGGGCTTTGCAGGCCGCGACCCACCACCGGAGCCCCTCCGGGTTCCCCTGCCACTGCCTGACCCACCTGGCATCTGTATGGTAGACCCAGAGATGATGCCACCCAAGTCCACTAGGCAGGCTGAGAACCCTGGCCGCCCTCGGAAGCCACTAACCCGCCCCAGCTCTGCCTCAGCGGTAGCCAAAGCCACCTCAGCAGCCACAGCCAAGACCAAGACACCGGTCAGCCGGCCACTCAGTGCCCGCAGTGAGCCCAGTGACAAAGGGAGCCGGATGCCACTCTCCAGAAAGTCCTCTGTCCCCAAGACAGCCGCAGCCACTCGAGGCTCATCAGGTGAGTGCCCCAAGCCAGAGCCGGCTTGACCCTGTCCCTGTTTGAGGATCGTGGTTGGAGGCCAGCCTGGGCTATGGTGAGACCCTCTTGGGAAAATCAGAAAAGGGGGGAGCAGACAGCCAGAGGGCCTCCTCTTGCTCTGCCATCCCTGTTCATCTTGTCCCTGGCATCATCTGGGATAGGGGAGGCATGTTTGTTACTTCCTCTACACATGAGCAAATCCCTGATGCAGTTTTGTTGTTTTGTTGTTGTTGTTTTTCAATTCGAGGTAGAGTCTTTCTCTATCCCAGGCTGACCTAGGATTCACTCTGTATTTCCAGGCTGGCCTTGAACTCACAGCGATCCTCCTACCTCTGCTTCCCAAGTGCTGGGATAAAAATGCACCACCACGCTCAGCTCTGGCTTACACTTGGAGAGTTTCATGGCAGTGAAGTCACAGTGGCTGGAGCAGGAAGCCAGTTTGTCACCTTGTCAGGCAGAATGCAGAGGACTTAGAGAAAGTGCGGCTGGGTTACAAAATCTCAAGGCCCAAGTCCGCAGTCTTTAAAATCCCAACACTGTCAGAAGTCCCGAGATTTGGGTTGGAGAGATGGCTCAGTGGTTAAGGCACTTGCTTACAAAGCCTAATGGCCCAGGTTTGATTCCCCAGTACATAAAGCCAAATGCACAAAGTGGTGCATGCGTCTGGAGTTAGTTTGCAGTAGCTAGAGGCCCAGAAGCACCCATTCTCTTTCTGTCCCTTCTTTCTCTCTTTGCTTGCAAATAAGTTATTTACATATTCATATACATACATATGATGAAGTTCCAAGATTCAAGATAGTCCAGACTGGGATTTACTATAAAATCAGCACAGAGTGGCAGAGCCAACAGTCTCTTAGAAAAGGGAAAAATAGGGGCATAGCAAGGAAAGATGGGACCGAAGCAAGATGAAACCCCAACACAGCAAATAGTCAATCCTGTAGCTCCATGTCCAGAATCTGGGGCTCATGGTCAACTCTGGAATCCACAGGGCTTGGGTAGCCTCCAGCTCTGCCGCCTGGAGTGTGCAGCCTCTCTCAGCGCCTCCAGCTGTGCTTGGAGTGTGCAGCTCTTCCTAGCAATGTCCATGTCCTGGAGTGTCAGCAGCCTGGGCTCTCAGGCCCTCCTTGCAAGGGCACGGCTAGGCTCTCTGGAAGCATGGATCAAGATGCGGTGACCCACCCCTCCCTCCCTCCCTCCCTCCCTCCCTCAAGCATGTTCCATGCTGTTCAGGGATTCAGGCATGTTTCCTTTAGGCCTTTGCCATCCAAAGGAATTGAACAGAACAGCAGGTCTCTTAATGGTCTAAATCTCTACTCTCTGCAGGGAGCTCTAAATGTCTGCCTATTTCACTTTTTGTTGGTTTTTCAACGTAGGGTCTCGCTCTAGCCCAGGCTGACCTGGAGTTCACTATGTAGTCTCAGGCTGGCCTCGAACTCACGGTGAGCCTCCTGCCTCTGTCTCCTGAGTGCTGGGATTAAAGGCGTGCGCCACCACACCCGGCCTCTTTCTATTTTTATTTATTTCATTTATTTATTTGAGAGAGAGTGGGCGTGCCAGGACCTCCAGCCACTGCAAACGAACTCCATGCTCATCTGGCTTCTTGTGGGTGCTGGGGAATCAAACTTGAGTCCTTAGTATATGCAGGCAAGTGCCTTAACCACTGAGCCATCTCAGCCCACGTGTTCCTATTTCCTCTAAGATGAAATCATTCTTTTGTATGTCGGGGCTATGCCATGGTCATGGACACTTCTCTGCTGGTGTCAGTTCTGTCTCAAACTTCCCCATTTCCCTCATACAATTCTTTTTAACAGGTCTAATTTCAAATGGTTTCAAAGTTATTAGTTGTTTCCATCTATAGAACCATTTTAGTTAAGTCTCCAGGCCACTCTCTAGTCTAGTCTTATCTGCTGTGCTTGCAGATCACCCCTTCTTCATCCTCCTAGTGCAGTCAGTACTCAGACTTCCTGACCCCTGATGTCCCAGCCCATGACCCCAGAAGGCCCCCTCCTCCCACCTGGCCATGCTCAGTCAGACTAGCTCTGGGACTGGGAACTGCCACCTCTTACAGCAGTTAGAAGAGAGAGATGCCACCCCCACCTTAGTCACATCACCCAAGGTCCTCTGTACTTCAGTTCCTGCCTCCTCTCCTCAAGAAACCTTCACAAATCTCTTCTCCAGAGTTCCTGAGATATCCAGATTCTCGTAGGAGATAAATCGGAACCTCTCCCCTCTGCCTTGCCATGTCCTCCACCAGCACATCGCCCTGTTACTCAAGTTCTCAGGAGCTCACCACAAGAGATCCCATGAACTGCCTCTTCCCCGGCTCCCAGTACAGCCCTTGTTCCCCTCAGAGCCTCATGAGCCCCCCCCCCCTTCCTTTCTCTTGGCCTGCTTTTCTGAGCTCCTGCCTCTATGGCCATTAGCGTTTTCAAGGGTTTTGGGGCCTAAAAGCTCCAAGCTCTTCCAAATCCTCCCACAAACCAGTTCCAGAAGCACATGGTCAGGTCCGCCCAGCTCCTTTGAGGAAGTATCTGACCACAACTTAACGGGTAACAGCCCATCATGGAGGGAAGGCATGGTGCCTGGAGCATGGCTTTTTTGTTTTAGAATATTTTTATATATTTATCTGAGAGAGAGAGAGAGTGGCATCCCTGGGGCTCCTGCACTGTGTCTGGTTTTATGTGAGTGCTGGGGAACTGCACCCGGCCATCATTTAACTGCATGTTGTTTTTTTGAGTTTTGTCTACCCCAGCCTGACCTAGAACTCCCTCCTGCTTCAGTTTCTCAAGTGCTGTGATGACAGGAATGTCCCACCATGCCAGGTTTTTCATATGCAGATTCTAAGGGTGACCCTTGCTGGACCCTGCCACCCTGGTGGGGTCATGGAGTCAGCCCCCTACTGAGGGAAAGTGTCATCCAAAGTCCCTGTGCCATAATCCAAATTCCTTTCTTATCAGGGTGTCTGGCCCCTGAGCCCAGCCACCATCTTGGTCCCTCAGACATTCTTTCCCTGGCCTCAACTGTTGTTTGCTATGACAGTCCCTGAGGCCTTATCTGGAGTAAGTGTGGTTTATTTAGCCATGGTTTGGGGGTTCAAGCACTGGCCAGCTTTGGGTTAGACTGAGAAGACCTTATGGCAGAAGGGGTTACACTGGTGGGTGCCTTGTGAGAGGGAGTAAGAGACAGAATAGGCTGCCTGCCCTGGCTCCAGTATGACCCAGTGGCCCAATCCACCAGCGATGCCACCCCATAGAGGAACCACCCCTTTCCATCCTCTCCTCACCTCTAGAGGACAGAGCACACTCACCTGGGGCACCCAGCCTTTGCCAAGGCCAGACAGTGATGGGCAGCCCACACAGTCCTTCAGCTGAGCCTCAGCAGCTGGCCGGAGCTTGCTGGCCCTGCTCTGCCCAGCCCTCACTGTGGCCATTAGGGGGCACCACGTGCCTTCAGCTGGGATCTCTTGCCAAGAACCTCTGCCCCCCCCCCCAAGCACACCCTGGCTTCCTGTGGCTTTGTCAAAGGTGTGCTGAGCTCTGCAGTGGAGGCCCCAACTTGTGTTTTCTACAACTGCCCTTGTTCCTTGTCACCCTGGGGTCCATGGCTGTGTCCCCAGGGAGATCCTGGTGTCCTGGACATTTGGTGGACAGGAGTCACTGAGCATCCTGGGCCCCATGAATCTCAGAATTGGGGGCCGACCAGACTTAAGTCAGTCTAGAGGTCCAGCCAGCACTGGCTGCTCAAGGCCCTGCTCAGCCAACATCAGCACAGCCAAGGTCAAGGTGACTGTAGACCCCACCAGGGAGGGCTGTCTGACGCAGTGTGCCCCTCCACCATGCCTTCACTGACCACCACCTCTCCCCACAGCACCCACCAGTAGCCGTCCCACACCGACCACTGCAACAGGCTCCCCAGTCTACTTGGACCTGGCCTACTTGCCGGGTGCACCTCCAGGCCAGCTGGACCAGGAGTTCTTCCGGCGGGTGCGTGCGCTCTGCTACGTCATCAGTGGACAGGGCCAGCGTCAGGAGGAGGGTCTGCGTGGCGTGCTGGACGCGCTGCTGGACAGCAAGCAGCAGTGGGACCTTGACCTGCAGGTGTGTGGAGCGCCATGGGACACTGGGGATCTGGCCCCTGGGGGAAGGAGGGAGAGAACTCTGGGGGCTTTGCTGGCTCAGTTCTGAGAGCCCTTCATCCCTGGCTTCCTGCCCCTGTGGCTTAGGAGGAGCATCTAGGGATGGTGGCACAGGCCTGTCCTAGCATGTGGGAGGCAGAGGCAGGAGGCTGACAAGCTCTAAGTCAGTTTGGCCCGCATAGCATGACCATGTCTTAAAGAAGCAAGGGTCCTTTAGGTGCTGTGGAAGGGCGTTCTCAGGGAGGACCGTATGCCGCCTCAGGGATCGGCAGGGATCTTGGCAGTCAGGACAGAGCCAGGCCGCACCAGTCACCCATGCCCTCCCCTCAGGTCACTCTGATCCCCACCTTCGACTCGGCGGTGATGCACAGGTGGTATGAGGAGACGCACAGCCGTCACCAGGCGCTGGGCCTCACGGTGCTGGGCAGCAACAGCGTGGTGTCCATGCAGGACGAGGCCTTCCCCGCCTGCAAGGTGGAGTTCTAGCAGCACCCAGCATCCTCCGGAAATAAACCTCTCACCTGGCCCCTAGCGCCCGCCGCCTGTGATGTGTCCCCCACTGGAGCCCCGGCTCTGTTCCCAGGCCCAGGTAGAGGTTGTCCCTGTGGCCTGTGGGTTCAACTCTCCTGCCTCCACACAGCAAACGGGGCTGTGGGCCAGGGAGGAAGGCCACTCAGCTAGAGACCAAAAGCCAGGGGGCTCTGCTGACAACTGTTTGGGATGGTGGTGAAAGCCTTGGGCTGGGTGGCTCAGTGGGCTCCCCTGGCTTGCCTGAGACCCTGCCTTCCATCCCACACCTCAGATGACAGCTTCAGTGTTTGCTGCACAGGAATTCCACAGGCTTGTGGGAGGCAGAGGCAAGAGGATTGCTTCAAGTGTGTGGTTAGCCTGAGCTACATAGAGAGCTTGAAGTCAGTGAGACCCTGTCTCAAAAAAAAAATAAAAAAAGGCATGTGAGTCAGCAGGTGTTGGGAGGGCTGAATAAGAGAGAGAAAGCCAGCTCAGTGTGGGCTCGTGGATGGGAGAGGACCTGTGGAGATAGCTCAGTGGTTAGAAACACTGCCAACTGAATTTCAGGAGGGCTGCCCAGCATGGCCTAGAGTGAGACCCTACTGTGCAGAACACACTGCCACTGCCTTCCAGCCAGGCAGGGCACAGTCCTCCAGTCCTGGCACCAGAGGACTCCCGAGCGAGTCTGGCCTTCACAGCAGCTAACACGAGAACTGTCAGATGTGGAGGAGAGGGCTCTGAGGTTGTCTGTCCTCTGACCTCTGCACAACTGTCATGCACGTGCCAACATACATACACGATTTTTTTTCATTTCTATAATAGTATATTTGAAAAGAAGTTATTCATGAAGGCACTGAAAAATACAGTGATTTAATACATCTTTCTCTTCAATTTCTGCAGCAGAAACAGCTGTCCTCATGAGGGTCCTACGAGTCTGGGGCTTTAACAGGAAGTTGGGAGGTTTTTTTTTTTTTAGGTAGGGTCTCACTCTAGCCCAGGCTGACCTGGAATTCACTATGTCGTCTCAGGGTGGCCTTGAACTCATGGCAAACCTCCTACCTCTGCCTTCTGAGTGCTGGGATTAAAGGTGTGCACCACCACACCTGGTTGTTTTTTCTTTATTTTTTTGGTTTATGAATTTTTATTTATTTTTGGCTTCTTGAGGTAGGGTCTCACTCTAGCCCAGGCTGACCTGGAATTCACTATGTAGTTAGTCTCAGGGTGGACTCGAACTCACAGCGACCCTCCTGCCTCTGCCTCCTTCATGAATTTATTTTTAAAAGCCAAAAGCAAGATGTGGTAGCACATGCCCTTAATCCCAGCACTTGGTGGGGCAGACAGGAACTCCCTGTGAGTTCGAGGCCAGCCTGGGACTACAGAGTGAATTCCAGATCAGTCTGGACTCTAGTGAGACCCTGCCTCAAAAAAAGAGTCGGGTGTGGTGGCGCACGCCTTTAATCCCAGCACTGGGGAGGCAGAGGTAGGAGGATTGCTGTGAGTTGGAGGCCACCCTGAGACTACAGAGTGAATTCCAGGTCAGCCTGGGCTACAGCGAGACCCTACCGCGAAAAACCAAAAAAAAAAAAATAGCAGAGGTGGGCAGACACCATCAGTAGCAGCCAGACAGAGCCATTCAGCCTGGACTTGCAGAACTGAAACCAAAGGGATGCTGCCCCCTGCCAGACAGCTGTGCTCTGAGCACGGAGACAGCCACATCACACCCACTAGCCTAATCCCTAGGAGGAGCCATCACCCCCCTTCCCCCAGGCCACTGCCAGCTGTAGAAGCCCCACTCCCATTCGGTCACCTCCAGGACCTCACTTCACTGAAGGGACTCAGCCTGGGGGACACCATCACAGTAGTCTGTGTGACTCATTTCTTATTCCACAGCCCAGGCCAGTCTGGCCCTCGCAACAGTGTCTGCCCTGGCCTCCCAAGCAGAGCGGTGACAGGTGTGTGCCACCACGCCCAGCTTCTGAGTGTGGGCCTTTGTCCAACAATGTCCCCATTGCTTGAATTGTCACATCAGACACTCCAGCCTCTTTGAACAACTGAAGCATCCTGTCTCCAGTCCCAGAGGAGTATTAGGGCTGGTTTGTGTGCATGGGGCAGCCTGGGCTTCAACGGCCAACTATAGATAAGTGTTGGTAGCACAGACTGGGTCCCCAAGGACTAGGAACAGCTGGCACTCGGTGCCAAGGTACACCCGTGGCCTTGAACTCCCCAAGAAAGTTCAGGGACCAGGCATCCTGGGTGAGCTAGCCTCAGTGAGGCGCCCAGCACAAGTCCAGGCCTGGAATGTGAAGAGATGAACTTGAGGTCCACATAGCCCTGAGGGGACATGTTTGCCAAGGGCTGCCAGGTTTCTAGAGGATTCCTCAAATCAGTGTTGGGTGTGAGCCAGTGCCTCGGGCGGTGTCCACTCAGCAGAACAAATAAGGAAAGTGGCCTGCTCAGGGACAGCAAGAGCCTGGGCCTGGCACACTCAGGAGAGAGAGTCACTTCCCATAATGAGGTAGAGTGACCACAGGGCCGGTGATACCGCAGAAGGAAAAGGACATGCCTCATTTGAGGCAGTGTGGCACGTGGAAGAGATGACCAGGAAGGAACATGGGCATTCCAGAACTTGTCTACATTTGTTTGTTCAGCGGTTGGTTTGTTTTAAATTTTAAGACAGTCTCATGCAGCCCAGGCTGGCCTCCAACTTACTAGGTAGCGAAGGATGACCTTGAATTTCCCATCCTGCCTAACCTCACCTCTGGCGTGATAGGTGTGTGTCACCACACCATCTTCTATTTATTTTCACTTTTTGGCTTTTCGAGGTAGGGTCTCACTGTAGTCCAGGCTGACCTGGAATTCACTATGTAGTCTCAGGGTGGCCTTGAACTCACAGCAGTCCTCCTACCTCTGCCTCCCCAGTGCTGGGATTAAAGGTGTGCACCACCATGCCCACTTACTTTACATTTTAGGAGTTTCCATGATTTCTGGGCTGAAGTAATGCTTCCTCTTCCGTCTCCAGGTTGACTGGGACTACAGGACATACCACCTTGCCCAGCTTTTATTAATGATTTTACCATCCAGTATGTAAGCTTAAAAACTAAACCGGCTGGGCATGGTGGCTCACGTCTTTAATCCCAGCACTCTGGAGGCAGGGGCAGTGAACTCCAGGTCAGCCTGGGCTAGAGAGAGACCCTACCTCAAAAAAACTAAGCTAGGGTGCTAGGGAGATGGCCCAGCGTTTATTTCCCCAGTAGCACCAACCATGTGATGCCAGGTGCACAACATGGTGGTGCGTGCACCTGGACTTGGCAGCAAGAGGTCCTGGCATGCCTTTCTTTGTCTTCTATAAATAAGTAAAAGTAAGAAACCAAGACAGATGTAGAGGGGCAGACTGGTAATCCCAGCACTTGGGAAGCTGAGGCAGGAGAATCACAGCAAGTGCAAGGCCAGTCTGGACTACAATGAAACCCTGACTCAAAAACCCTAAATTTGGGCAAACATGCCAGGTGAGAAGAGTAACTGGAAGAGGGGGGGTCTTCAATCCTTGTGTTGGTGGTGGATCTGTCACCCTTGAAAACCAGAGTGAAAAGCTGAGCTTTGTGGAACAGAGGTAGGAGGATCGAGTTCAAGGCCACCCTGAGTTCACATAGTTCCAGGTCAGCTTGGGTACTCCCATCAAGGGAAGAAAAGAAGATGCCAGGGTGCATTGTTTCAAGTTTCATGATATTTGGCAGAAATATGTACACACTAGGCCCTGGGTTTGATCCTTGCATCCCTGAGGGCTGTCATAGGCTGCACTGGCTGTCAGGGCAGCTCAGCCAGGCGTTCATGGTAAAGAAGGAAAAACTAAACGTGAAGACGCTGAGCATCTGAAAGTAAGGGACAGGAAAGAATGGCCCTTGGGAGCCTGTGGGTCCCCAATAGCACTGGCTTAGCATGTGAGGCAGGTGCATGTCACGGCACTGTCACCTTGCCTGGGAAAGGCCAGGCCTCCATCCCTGTGGGTTGGCTCAGTGCGCCTAGAAAAGAGACAGGATAACATCTTCAAGACTGACCCCAGGCAAGACCTCTTCCACCTCGGTCCCCAAAGCCTCGACACTGAGCCTAACGATTCACAGTCAAACTTAACAGCAGCCAAGGTCATGCACAAATGTTACTGACTTCGAACTAGAAATGGGCAATGTCCAACACCTTGGGACCACCGAGAGGAAGTCACTTCAAACACCGGCGTGAGCTCGAAGCCTCTAGTTCATGATGTCAATGCTACAGCTGTCCAGAAAGCGAAGCCTCAGGGCCTTTGCACCCATGTTCCCTTGATATCCCCACAAACAGCTCCTCTGTCTGCTCGCGCTTGTGTGTGTTGTTTTTGTTCATTTAATTTTGAGGCAGGGTTTCCCTCCAGCCCAAGCTGAGACAGAACACCCTGCCAGTGTCTTGTTTTCAGCTTAGACCGTGTGCTGGTGGTTTTGACCTCCATAAGGGTGACATCCTGCCCTTCAAGTCCCCCTGTTTCTCTGTCCCCATCAGCCCCTGATCAACAGGTCCTGAGGACAGCAGGAACACTCTGAGTCATATACCAGGCCCTTGGGGGGGGTCTCCATAAGACCCTGTCCCCATCCTTCCCAGGAGACCCAGATGGCCGACAATGACTTAACAGCTGGCTAGCTTCCACTGTGCTCTCCCCGTGAGTGTGTGGGGTTGCCTCTTAATAAAACTTTATTCACACAAACAGTGAGCTGGATTTCACCCAGGGGGGCTGTGTTTTCAATCCCGGCAGACATGGCTCCAGCTATGTGCAAGGGCCCTATGGGCCCCACAGGCTCAGGAGGGCACCTGTCTCCTCCCTCCAGCTGTCCCTTTGTCCCTCTTCCCTCCAATCCCCCTTTCCTCCATCCCTCCCCTAGGAGCCGCCCTCTGCTCCAACTAAAAATATCCTCTCTCTGGAGCTGGTGGCAGGTGCAGGACGGCACCCACGTGGAGCCTGCTGCCCCTCTGCCCTCCCTGCAGTCACCCGGTGGAACAATCTGGGGGCTTTCAAAGCCACGTGGAGCTGCAGCCCTTCGTGGGGGGAACCTGAGGGCACACAAGTGGGGAGTTGAGGTGGCCAGGCCAGGGCACTTCCCAAGAAAGATGTCAACACATGCCTGAGGCTTGACCAGAGAAGGTGGCAGGGCAAACCTGTAATCCCCATACTTGAGGCTGAGGCAGGAGAATAGTGAGTTTGAAGCTAGCCTGGGCTAGAGCGAGACCCTACCTAGGGGGAGGAACAAGACTGGGGAGATGGCCCCATGCACCTGGAGCAGGAGCTGGGGGAGGGGAATGGCACCCCTGGGGGAAGCAAGAGTGTGGGTTTGGGTGCAGCAGTTCCCCAGCCCTGGTCTCTCATCAGGAAACAGGTTGTTGGGTGCCTGGCAGGATAGCATGGGAACAGGCCTGGGTGGGACACCTGGGAGCTGTGTAGCTAGGGTCCAGTGGTCCCAATATATCCCAATGTCCCCTGCCGTTCAAGCAGAATTTCTTTTTGTTTATTTATTGGTTTTTTGAGGTAGGGTCTCGCTCTAGCCCAGGCTATCCTGGAATTCACTGTGTAGTCTCAGGCTGGCCTCAAACTCATGGTGATCCTCCTGCCTCAGCCTCCCGAGACCTGACACCACCAAGCCCAGCTTGCAATTAGTTTCTTTTGCTTCTTTTCTTAAACTTCTGTTTACTTTTGCCTGTGCGTGTGTAATGTGCGTGTGGTGCCCTGTATGCTCATCTGTGGATGCATGATGTGTGTGTGTGGGGGGGGGGAGTCCTGCTCCATTACTTTTGTTTTGAGCTCTTTTTTTTTTTACTGTTTCCAGAGCTTTTTATGGATTCTCAGTCTCTGCTCTCCTGCTTGGATCTCAGGCCCTCATGCTTGTGCAGAAAGTGCACCTGACAGCTGAACCATCTCTCCATACCTCTTTAAAAATATATATATATATGTATATATGTATATAATTTGTGAGCTGGAGAAATTGTTCAGCAGTTAACGCACTTGCCTGCAAAGTCTGATGACCTGAGTTCGATTCCCTAGTACACATGTAAAGCCAGATGTACAAAGTGGTGCATGCATCTGGAATTTGTTTGCAGTGGCTGGAGGCCCTGATACACCCATTCTTGTTTTGCTTTTTTCTTTCTCCCTCAAATAAGTAAAAAAAAAAAAAAAGAGCCCTGCATGGTGGCGTGCACCTTTAGTCCCAGCACTCGGTAGTACTACTCAGAGGTAGGAGGATCGTTGTGAGTTCAAGACCAGCCTGAGACTACAGTCTGAGTTCCAGGTGAAAATGGGCCACAGTGAGTCCCTGCCTCAGAAAAAAACTTTAAGTAACAGAAAGAAAGCAGAAGCAGTTTAAGGAAGGAAAGGCCTGCGGTGATGAAGGCATATTAAGGGAAAACCAGTGCTTGGGGAAGAAGCTCTCCAAGCCAAGCTCAGGGACACACTTCCGGAGTGACACCAGTGCTACAGCTCCCTGCTCTGTAAGTAACTCCCACAAACACGGGTTCACCAAAACCAGTTAGGGTGCAACTGTACTTTGCTCTGCCGCCTGTGTATGTGTTTGCATCACCCCAGGGTTTATTCCTGGTTTCAGTTTCTGGGGACACATTCCATCCAGACAGCTGGAGGCCAGCTGGATCAGGAAGCAGAGGACGAACAGGAAGTGAGCCAGCCTGGCTTCCTGAAGGTTCACTTTACATTCCAGGCGGGTCTCTCATAGGCCTGAAGTAAGCCAAGTAGGCAGACTGACTGGTCCTCCTCTCCACGCCTGGCTTGCTTTCTTATGTGGGTTCTGGGGATCGAACTCAGGTCTTCCTCTTTCAAGATAAGCACTTAATCCACTAAGCCATCTCCCAGCTGCGTGCGCGAGTGTGTGTGTATGCACTCAGGAGTGTGTGTGTGTGTGTGTGTGTGTGTGTGACTCCCAGTACTCAGGAGGCAGAGGCCAGCCTGGGATTACATAGTGGATTTCTGGCTAGCAGAGACGCTGCATCCAAAAAAACCAAACCAAACCAATAAGCAAAAAAGAATGAACTCTTGGCTGTGATGCTGCAGACATAAAATTCCTGCACTTGAGAAGCTGAGTTAGGAGAATGATGAGTTCCAGGCTAGCCTGGGCTACATGAGAGTCAGTCTAAGAAACCATAAACAAAGAGAGAGAGAGAACAGAGAGCTGTAACAATGTGAGCACCAAGTATGTGGATCATGGTGGGGGGCAGAGAGAGGACACTGAGCATCCTGAAGTACACCATACGACAAGCACACCATTGTGAGGCTGACCACAGCACAGCTGAGCCCGGCTCCGCAGATGCTCTACACTGACGTCATAGGAGGGTCTAAAACCAAATATTTAAACGTATATGGTTTCCTCGGGAACCGGGTTTGTGTGGCCAAGATGGAGGTGGACCTAGGCTGGGGTTGGTCTGGCCTTGATCCGAGGCTATGGTGGGACCCAGGAAAAGAGCCAAGTTGGGGGTCTGGGGGCTGCCCCTTGACAATGAAAGGAGAGCAGCTATTGAAGCCCCCCCTGCCTGGGCGGGAGATCCAGGGTCATGTTCACAGCTGGGCTGTGGGCAGTCCAGCACTCCTGGGGACTGAGCAGGTGGGTTGTCCCTGATGCCAGGTGGACACCAGGCCCAGCACGGTGTGAACAGGCCTGATTTTATGAGCTCTCCTCTGTGAGGCAGATTAGAGTATTTTTATTTATTTTTAAGCACAGAGAGAAAGAGAGAATGGGCACACAAAGGCAGCTCAGACACTGCAAACCAACTCCAGATGCCCGTGCCACTTTGTGCATCTGGCTTTACGTGGGTACTGGGGCATCGAACCAGGGTCGTTAGGCTTTGCAGGCAGCCCTGAGAGTCTTTAAAGTGCAATATAGAGTCTTCTGTAGATTGCACCAGAAAGACCCTAGGTTCTTTGTCCCTAACACTGCCCAGAATAAAACAAAACATCAACAAACCCTTGTCACATGCAGGCGGGGCCCCCTAACTAACTCATAGCCCTCTCTGAGCCTCAATACCCCCACCTTTTTTGTTTGTTTTTGTTTTCTGAGGTAGGATCTCGCTCTAGCCCAGGCTGACCTGGAATTCACTATGTAGTCTCAGGGTGGTCTTGATCTCACAGCGATGCTCCTGCCTCTGCCAGGCCAATGCTGTCTTTTGTAAAATGAGCCTCATCCCACTCATAGCCTTGGAAGGAATCTCCATCCAATGAGGCTGGCTCAGCGCCTGACACACAGTAGGTGCTCAATTAATGCTGTTTTAACTCCTTTTTCCCTCCCTGTAAAATCTCAAATCCAGGTGGTTTACCCCTTTCCCCTACCCCTCCAGCCTCAATGAAAGAAGACAGGAGCCTGTCTCTTTAAGCTATGCAAATGACCTGCAGGTGCTCAGCCAATGAGCCCGCCAGGCTGGTAAAGCCGGCTCTGCCTGGGCCAATGGCAAGCCGCGCGGACTCAGAGCCCGCCCCACTCTCCCGCGCCTTGACGGGGCAGGGCCTTCCCTCAGACCACGCCCCGTAGGCGGGGGCAGCGCGCCGCAGCGGCGCGGGGAGGGCAGGGCGGGGCGGGGCGGCGGGCCGGAGCGCGGCAGGTGGCGGCGGCGGCGGGCTCGGGCCGCGGAGCTGAGCGGGAGGTGAGTGGCCCCGGGGCCGCGGGGAGGGGGTGGGGTCCCTGCGGCGTGCTGGCGGACGCTCCGCCGCGAAGGCTCCAAGCGCCCTTTATTCTAAGCCTCAGCCGTGTGCAGGTGCTAGGGCCGCGGAAACGGGGGGCGCAGCGCCCTGCAGCGTGCAAGCCCGGGAGCATCCCCAGCTCTGGCCTGTAGATCGCCAGGCACCAAGATAGAGACCCTGCCTTTTCTTTCCGTGTGCCCCCATTCGAGCCAAGGAGTGGGGGCTCGCCGGTCCCCACCCCAAGATTGCCCCGTCCCAGCCCCCCGCCCCAAACATGGCAGCTGGGGGGTTTGCACTCGCCTCCCTGGTACGAACCCTGATATTAGGATCTGGGGGTCCCCCTCCCTGGCCCAGCCAGGCCTGGAAGGGCCTGGAGCCTGCATTTGGGGGGGCTCCCTCTCCTGGCGTGGGGGGGCAGCCAGCATCTGTTCCCAGAGATGAAGATAAATGGGTGTGCATGAGGCTGCGGAGGAGGCCTAGGGGGGCCTCCCTCCATCTGCCAGGAACCCAGGCCCTCGCAGCACCCCTGGCCGCCTCCCTGATGACCTTGGAAGGGGAAGCATCGCCCTGACCCCCGGGGTCTTCTTCCTAACAGAGGTGAAGGGCTTCCGGTTCCACCTGCTAGGTGGTCAACCCACGCAGCCCACCAAGGCCAGACAGGGACCCAGCTTTTTGGCTAAAGATGGAGAGTGGCTGGGGGAGTGGTTCTGAGAGCCTCAATTTACCACACTTGAAAATGGGTTGAGCCCATCCCAGCAGTGATGAGGCTGAGGCGGGAGGACCATTGTAAGTCAGAGCCAGCTTGGATTACACGAGACCTTGCCTCAAAATAAAGACAAAATGAAGTGGGTTGATGGTCACCTGGAAGGAGAGGGGACTGTAACCTCACCTAAGGCATGGCAGGATTGCAGTTGGAAGACAGGGGCTCTGGTCTCACTGGTGGGGCCGCCCACCCTGGGCACTCCCTGACCCACATACCTGCACCCACACCGGGGCCCAGCCAGTTCCTGGGCGGGGTCCCTGTGGGAGGAGTGGAAGTGACAGCTGGTCAGCGTGGCCCCTGTCCCTTGAAGCTCTGTCTGGGTGGTGTGAGTCCCAGGTTGGGAATGTGACACCCCCATATCTGAATGGTCCTCTATTGCTGTGTGGCCCTCCCCCCTGTGCCTCACCTTCTGCTTCTTAGAAATGGGTTTGAAAAACTCTGGGAAGACAGATCAGAGGTGCTGTGGGAGGAAGTTTACAGCTGTGCTCATTAGAGTGTTAATTATGGTGTCAGTGTTCCTCAAATGGGGTCACCGAGGGCCAGGAAGGACAGAGGGGACTCTGCAAAGGGTGTGAGCTGAGTTGCAGGTCTGCCAGCAAGTTGAGGCATACAGTGGGCACTTAATATGTGTACATGCAGTGTGAGTCACTGTGTATGTAACCTGGGGCATGGGCCTCAGTTTCCCCATGGCTGAGCTGTTGAGAGGCTCAAAGCACCTCCTTTAATTAGCCCTACTGTGAGCAAATGGGACCCCATGGAGGGACACAGTGGGGATTTCTGCTTCACAGGATTCTGAATGCTCTTAGAAGTCAGGGACACCCCAAGGTCACACAGCAGGAAGTTGAGACTTGGGACACCCTACAAAGACCATCCAATACCCAGGGTGGGGACTTGGGGGGCCTGCTTTTGCTGAGTTTGTTTCTGCCCCATTTTATCTGCTCTGGGGTCTATTCATGCACCTGAGCCCCAGGTCACCGATGCTACTGGGAAGGCAGGATGCTGTGTGACCTCTGCCAAGTGTCTTGTCTGTCTCTGGGCTTCCCCATGGTCCTGCAGAGGCCTTGAAGGCCTGAGATGCAGGCAGTAAAATTTCTCAGGCTCAAAACATTTTTAGGAGGTAAAGGGATGTTTGAGTGTGGTGGCACAGGCCTGCCATCCCATCCCTCAGGAGGCTGAGGCAGGATAATCAGGAGTTCAGGGACAGCCTTAGTTACAGAATGAGTAAGAGACTAGCCTGGGCTATGTGAAATCCCATCTTAAAAAACCAAAACCAAAAAATAGTTGGGTGTGGTGTCACACACCCTTAATTCCAATAGGAGGATCACCGAGGCCAGCCTGAGACTACATAGAATTCCAGGTCTGCCTGTGCTAGAGAGACCCTACCTCAAAACACCAAAACTATAATTATTATGCTGGGCTTGGTGACGCACACCTTTAATCCCAGCACTTGGAGGCAGTGATGGGAGGATCGCTGAGTTTGAGGCCAACCTGAGACTACACAATGGATTCCAGGTCAACCTGGGCTAGAGCAAGACCCTACCTCGAAAAACTAACAAACAAACAAACAAACAAAAAAAAAACAAAACCAAGCCAGGCATGGTGGTGCACGCCGTTAATCCCAGCCCTCAGGAGACAGAGGTAGGAGGATCGCCGTGAGTTTGAGGCCACCCTGAGATTACATAGTGAAATCCAGGTCAGCATGGGCTATAGTGAGACCCTACCTTGAAAAACCAAAATAACAGAAACCCAAAACCATGCGGAATTGTTCTTGATCTGCTGTGTGTCCTTAGGCGACTGTCCTTTTCTGATCTGATCTGACCTTCTTTAGAAGTTCTGTTGGAAGGGGCTCCTGGTGGTCTCATCATCGCAGCAGCTGGGAGGCTGAGGCATGGGGGTCAGACAAGATCAGGCCCACGTTCAGGGCAGTGTGGCCATAGATCAGGAATTCAAAGCCAATGTCAAGCCTGAGCTACAGAATGAGACCTTGTCTCAAAAAACAAAAACAAAAAGTCAATAAATATATTGATGTCAGTGGTATTGACAAGGGTCACTCAACTTTCCTTTTCATGGAGAACAGGGATCACACCTCTCTGAGCCTCAGTTTCCCCTGTGGGTGTCTAGGTCCACCTGGGATAGCGCCCTGCCTGTCACCTTTGTCTGAGGTTATTTTCCTGGTGATGAGAGCTAAGGCGCTCATGCTTGGGGCTGTCCCAGGGGGGCAGGGCTGGGAGGTGACGGTTGGGTGTAGGCAGGGCTGGCTTCCTGTCCCCCTCAGACTCCTAGCCTCTGCTCTGTGCTGGCGGAAGTGGCAGGGGCCCAGGGCCCTTTCTGGTACCTGCCCCCTTGGTGTCCATCGGGTGAGTTTGACCCCAGAGCAGCTCTTTGTACCCTCAGAACGGAAAAGAGGGCCTGTGGCCTGGTTCTGGTTTGGGACATATAGCAGGTGTCACTTCCTGGGCTGGTCACACTGTTGGGTCACCCATCCCTGGCGGCCCCAGACAGTGGTGCGGACCGTCAAGTGGACCTGGAGACCCAAAGCTGGTGTCAGCAGGGCCAGGGCATGTCACAGTCCCCAGAGATAGTGGCAGATTCTTTGGGCCTTGGGTGCTGGTGGAGTAAGTGGATGGGGGCGAGGGGTGGGATCAGCATGTGCTGGATGCCCAGGGCAGCCAGTCAGCTGTGAGCAACTGTGACATGCTCGAGAGCTGGGTGCGGGCCCCTGAGCTCCTCCTGTGCCCGTTCCTGGCAGGGGTTTATCTGTCCTGTCCCAGAGGGCTGGCATCAGCCCGCGGTCGCTCCTGGGCCCTAGAAAAGGGCTGGAGGTGGAAGGAAAGAGTATATCTAAAATGAAGTCCCCATGTAGGTCTCTTGTCATTCGTCACAGTTTAGGGGATTTGGGACAGCTATGAACAGGTGTGGTGGCACACTCCTGTCATCTGGGCCCTTGGGAGGCTGAGGCAGGAGGATTGCCATCAGCTTGATGCTAGCGTGGGATTCAGAGCAAGACCCTGACTCAAAAAAGAAAAAGAGGAGGGCTGGAGGAGGGCTCAGAGGTTAGGGCACTTGCCTGCAGAGCCTGACAACCCGGGATCAGTTCCCCACTACCTACATACATACCTACAGATGCACAGTGGTGCGCACATCTGGAGCTTGTTCTCAGTGGCTGGAGACCCTGGTGTGCCCATTATCTCTCTGCCTGTCTCTTTTCTCTCTCCTCTCTCTCTCTCTCTCTCTCTTGCAAATAAATGAAGGGAGGGAGTGAGGGAGGACAGACCCTTGGATGACAGCCTGGCACTCCTGCCCACCAAGCCTGACTTCCAGCATTGCCCATGCCAGGGTGGTAATGGTGGTAGGCATTGGTTCTTGACTTTATTTGCTTGGTGAACTCCTACTAATGTGTTAAAAGCCCTACCTGCCACATCCCGTTCTTCAGTCCAGACTGTCTTTCCATGAGGGCCTTCTCTCTCCATGCCACACCGGAAGTGTCTGTCCTGCTCTGTCAACATAAGCCCTCACCAGGAGTGACTGGTATCTGAGTACTGGGGAGGCTGAGGCAGAAGGAAAACGACCTCCAGCCTGGGCTAAGGAGTGAGGTCCTGACTCCAAACAAACAAAATAATAGCTAACTCCTCCCCACACCCCCAAGGCAGGGTCTCTCTAGCCCAGGCTGACCTGGAATTCACTATGGAGTCTCAGGGTGGCCTCGAACTCACAGCGATCCTCCCACCTCTGCCTCCCAAGGGCTGGGATTAAAGGCCGATACTGCCATGACTGGCTCCTTTCTTTGAAAAAAAAAAAGTTATTTGAGAGAGGGAGGGAGGAAGAGACTGAGAGACAGCGAGTATGGGCTCACCAGGGCTTCTTGCCACTGCAAAGGAACTCCAAACGAGCGTGCCACTTTGTGCATCTGGTCACGTGGGCTCTAGGAAATCAAACCCTGGCTGTCAGGCTTTGCAAGTGAGCCATCTCTACAGGCCCAGATAATAGCTAGCTTTCAAGGTGAGGTAAACTGAGGCTTAGAGAGGGGCAGGGTGGTCCGAGTACTGTTTGGTCCTTCCCTGTCCTCTGGTCAGACTCTTGTCCTGTCTGTCACTGGGCCTCCTGGGCTCCCAGCTGCCACCCAGCTACCCAGTGAGCTCATGAATTATGCATGAGGCCTGCAGGCTCCTGTGACAGGTCTGGCCTCTGAGCATGCCAAGGACAGATGTGTCCCTCCCCCACACTGGCACCCCAGCCAGGCTCCCTATGCAGAGAGACCTATGGTCTCGGAGCCAGACCCCTTCTAGGCATTTTGTCTCATTTTACAGATGGGGGAACTGAGGCACGAGGCTGGACAGGTGACCAGTGGCTTCCTAGAGCAGGGTGGGACTTAGGATGCCGAAGGCATAGGGGTCAGCTGCAGGGACCCCCCTCCCTCTCTCCACAGGAGCCGTGAACCCAGAGACCAGAGCTCAGGTCAGGTCTTCGCTGCTCCAGTACTGAATCCACTGGCAGGTCCGCCTGTGACCTCAGCAGGTAGCCCCCCTCTTGGGAAGGAACCTGTGATGTGACCCAGAGCCCAAGACCACTCCTGTCCCTGCACATAGGCTTCCTACACATGCTTGAAAACCCCACCTGCCATGCCCCTCCAGCCTGGGCTCCCTCTGATTCTATCCCTCCATCTACCCAGCCCTGGCCCCATGAGCCCGAGGGCATCTCAGGGGCCCTGGCATGCTCCCCTGGGCTCTCACTTCCCCTTCATCCTCTCTGCCCCCAGCAGCACGGACATCTGGAATTTCCCCTCCTCAGACTGTTTATGACTCAGCAGCTCGCTCTTGTCTCCTTCACACAGATACTGGGTGGGGACCTGTGGGGTCCCTAGAGAAGCCATCAGGATGTCGTATTTTGGGGAACATTTTTGGGTAAGAACCTACTCTTTTTCATTTCTTTATATAGATGAAGGGAGCTCCTGGAAGGGCGGGAGGGACTTTTATACTGAAGGAGGGACAAGGCAGATGGAGGGTCTGAGGCAAAGATGGGCCAGACCTCAGCCTCATGACCTTGGGCCAGCTCACTCAGAACCAGTCCTGGAGCAGGCGTGTGCCATGAGCAGATTGCCCCACACCAGATGGCACCTGCCTGGGATTCCAGCACTTGGAAGGCTGAGGCAGGAGGATCAGAAATCCCGGCCAGCCTGGGCTAAAAAGGGAGCCCGTGTCTCATAAAACCAAACCACAAAATAGAATATAAAGTGCAGCCAGATGTGGTGGTCCGCCCTCGGGAGGCAGAGGCAGGAGGATCGCCATGAGTTCGAGGCCAGCCTGAGACCACATAGTGAATTCCAGGTCAGCCTGGGCTAGAGCGAGACCTCACCTTGATGGAAAAGAAAAAGTGCAGAATCAGGACTCGAACCCTTGGCCAGATGAGCTGCTTAGATCTCGAGTTGGCTCAGCCAGGGGATTTCCACATCTTTTCCTTCTTGGAAAATTGGGAGGTTTTTGGCTTCACCCCTTGGTGACCCCTGAGTCCTTGGCCATCCAGCTGGGGAGAAGCAAGTGTTGCTCAAGGTGGAGGCTGCAAGATTACCCTGCATTCATTCATTCCCTCCTGGCCTGCTCTGCACCCAAGGCCAGCGGCTCTGGGGGACAGGGGCCCTTGAGAGGACGTCTCTTCTGGGTACACAGAGCATGCTTGCTGGCTCGTGTCTGCCCTGGACCCTGAAAGCTAATTTTCCTGGGTGCAGGAACCACCTGGGTCCATCCCACACTGGTGACACTTTGTGGCAAGTTCAGGGCACACCAGCTCCCTCCATGGGGACGGGTGACAGGGAAACAGCAGACTGGGGTCAGTGAGGCTCAGGGGCTGAAGCCCCCTTCCTCCAAGACAAGCCAACAGTTTGCAGAGTGGTAGCCCGTTGCTAGGTAACAGGTTGTCCCTGGCAACAAGCCTCCCTCCCTCTCTACCTCCCCAGCTGGGTCTTCTTCTACTGGCATTTGCTTTCTTAAAGGAGCCGCATTCCAACACCTTCTCCCTAAAGATCACACTGCCCAGATTGGAACCTGAAGGGGCTGGATGACCCCCCCCAGCAATGTGCTATTCTTCTCTGGACCCCCAGTAGCACCCCTGTGGACACGGGGGGGAGCAGAAGGCGCCCACATTTTGGAACGCTGATAGCAACACCTACAGTATTTTTCAGTTTTTCTTGACTATGTGAGGTGCTCTAGAGATGCGTAGAATTCAGATGAGCAGAGACAAAATAGAAGCCGCCCCCAAAACCTCCCCACGCGCCCCGAGAAAGCCTGGCTCCGAGGGGGTCAGTGCCTCTGGTTCAGGGTTTCTTACACTGCCACACCCACTCAGGACAGGAGACTGCCTCCCTGTGCCTCAGTTTCCATAGCTGCTGGAGCTGGAACCTGGTACTGGCTCCTCTGCCAGCCACGCCCCCTCCCCTCACTGAGGATTTTAGGGGGCTCTACCTCACAGCCACACCCACTCCCTCACTGGGGATTCTAGGGGGAGGGGCTCCACCTCCCAGCCACGCCCCCAGCCTAGCATTCTCTTTCCCTTAGCTGTTTGCAGCCTCCATGGTTGCTTGTTCTGTGCTGTGGTCTCAGAGGTATCAGGGCCTACGGGAACCCTGCCTCTCTCATGGGTCAGGGCAGGGCAGAGTGGAATGGGAGACATGTTACAGAGCTCCTGCCTGGATGGTCCTGCACCCAGACTGAGGCCAGAGTTTCTGAGAGGAGGCAGGCCCTAGCAGCCCCTCCCTGCACCCTCACCAGCCAGCCCACCCTGAGGGAGGAGTGCTGGGAGGGTGCCAGCTCTGGGAAAGTGGCCAGAGCGATTGGCTGTGACTCAGCCCAGATGCTGGTCTGGGCAGCGGTGCCTGGCGCAGCTTCACGCGAGGATCCCCAGGGCGCCAGGTTGGCACTGCCAGAGGCCGGGCAGTACCCCTGGAAGCCCCATGCCAGAGGCATCCCACCAGATGCCCTTGGAATGACATTGGACAGCCATTTGTCAGACAAGGGAACTGAGGCCCAGAGAGGTGCCATCAGAACTCTTAGGTGACCCAGCATGTAGTAGTGAGAAGACAGAAAATCTACTCTTGATAATTCGGAGGGGGTAACCGTGACTGTGAGGGAAACTGGGCGTCCCAGCACCCTTAGAGAGAAGGGGGCTATGGCACCCATATGGAGGAGTGATTGGTGGCTGCTCTCTCTCCATGGCATGTTGATGACGTGGGAGAGGCTCTCTGGATGCCAGCGGCTGGTGGACAGTGGGGAGCCCGGATGGACGCCTCTGGAGTGAGAGTGGACTGTGCTTGGCGAGCTGACCAGAGGGGTGACTGTGGATGGTCAGGCTTCCCCGGGGGCTCCGCTGCTTAGATTGTAGCAAGAAGTACTGAGTACTGCTGGACAGACATTTAGTGATGAGCACCAGGAATTAAGTACCTCGGGTGCTGGAAAAGTGGTCTGTCACAGGTGGCCTGCCTGGCATGCCACTCCCACCACCGTAAAAATACCAACAAAACCCCCAAGGAGAGGGATGGTGACTTGCCCACTCCATACAGCCCCACCCTGTCCTTCTCGAAGGCTCCAGGGTGGACGTGGACATCGGTTCTCACCTCACCAGCACTGCACAGCCGAACCACGTGTGCTCATCTATTCAACAAAGCCCAAACCTTGTGTTTTCTGGGCTCCACCTTATGCTGAGGGAGGGGGAGGAGAGAGAGAGAGAGGTTCTCAGAGATGGGGTAACTAAGTGGATTTCACTTGGATGTTTTTTGTTCCCCTTTTGGAGAAGGGGTGTTTGGCATTATTCATTCAAGAGAAGACAGAAACACGGGGTTGGAGAGATGGCTCAGTGGTTAAGATGCTTGTTCACAAAGCCTGGGTTCAGTTGCCCAGTACTCACATAAAGCCACATGCACAAAAGATTTATCAAAAAGCCAGACCCAGAGAAGCTAAGGTGCCTAATAAACAGTCTCAAAGAGCAAAGGATGAGAGCCAGGAGCCAGCGAGGTGGGATGACACCCCAGGCTTTGCTCTGACTGGACCCCTGGTCCCTGAACCAATCCCTGTACCCAGCAGGGGTGCTGATAGGCTCTGATCTGATCCCATCCCACAGCCCTGGAGCAGCGGGGTTGGCCACCACCTGCCTCTGCCACTAGGTAACCTGGATGCCTCTCAGTCTGTCCCATCCCTTGCAGGGTGAGAAAAACCACGGCTTTGAGGTCCTGTACCACTGCCTGAAACAGGGCCCCATTGCCACCAAGGAGCTGGCCGACTTCATCCGAGAGAGGTGAGCCCCCAGGCCCCACCCATGTCCTTGCTCTCCTCCCTCAGTCCTCAGGGAGAAGCTGGATGCATGTCCCTCGGTGTTCCACAGATGAAAGGGCCTCAGGTCCAGGGGGTCACCTTGCCCTGCAACCCCTTTAAGCAGGCCTCCCCTGGGTGGAATTTTCCAGTCTCCCTCTGGATAAGGTGATCCCCTTACACGATGGGCTCAAACCTCACCTGTGTCCTAGAGGTCATCACAAACATGATGGCTAGTGTGAGGTCCCAGCACTCTGGAGGCTAAGGCAGGAGGATTGCTGAGAGTTCAAGATCAACTTAGGCTATATAGGGAGGTGGTCCTGCCTCAAAAAACACAAGCCAATGCTGGAGAAATGACCCAGTGGTTAAGGCACTTGCCTGCTAAACCCAATGGTCTGGGTTCTATTCCCCAGTTCCCTTGTAAAACCAAACGCACAAAGTGGCCCATGCATCTGGAGTGTGTTTGCAGTGGCCGGAGGCCCTGGTGCGCACGCTCTCTCTCTCTCTCTCTCTCTCTCTCTCTCTCTCTCTCTCTCTCTCTCTCTCTCCAAATAAATTTAAAAAACCCACAAGCCACAGCAAAAGTATTACTCAAGAAAAATAACTATCACACATTTCCAAAATGCCTCTTTGAGACCAATGGCTTAGAAATGGACTTGGGGAAACTGAGGCCCGGAGGAAGGGAGTTGCATGTCCCATCTTCCCTCCTAGGGCCACCATTGAGGAGACGTACTCCAAGGCAATGGCAAAACTTTCTAAGCTGGCCAGCAATGGGACCCCCATGGGGTGAGTGACAAGAGCCAGGACCTTGGGACACCAATAGTCCCCTGGGGTGGACAGCTTTTTGGCAAAGTACCATACCTCCAAGGCTACTAGTTCTGGGGGGGGGGGAGCAGCTGGATCCCGGGTGTAACAGCCACCTGCCCCCAGGACCTTTGCCCCGCTCTGGGAGGTCTTCCGCGTGTCCTCGGATAAGCTGGCGCTCTGCCACCTGGAGCTCACGCGGAAGCTGCAGGACCTCATCAAGGACGTGCTGCGGTATGGGGACGACCAGCTCAAGACGCACAAGAAGGTGAGGTGTGACCCGGAGGGGACGGTGATGCCCCTGACCCCACGCTCCACAAACCAAGCATGGGTGCATGCCTGCTAATCCCAGCACTGGAGAGGTGGAGGCTGGAGGATCATGGCTTTCCCTCACTACAGGCTGAATTCCTTCAAGTTGTCTCAGAAAATAAAAGGAGGAAGGAGGGAGGGATGGAGGGAGAAAAGAAGGACGGGAGAAAAAAAACACATTGCTAGAGTTGAATTAACCCAAGCTAACCCTCTGTAACCAGCCTCCTCTCAGCAATGAGGCCTCAGTTTCCCCCTAGTGGGTTGTTTGAAAATCCATACCCCACTGGGCTGCCCATGTGCTGATGGGTGGGGACCTCTCCCCGCTGCAGTGCAAGGAGGAGGTGCTGGGCACGCTGGACGCCGTGCAGGTGCTCACCGGGGTCAGCCAGCTCCTGCCCAAGTCTCGGGACAACTACCTGAGCCGCTGCATGGACCTGGAGCGCCTGCGCAGAGAGAACACCAGCCAGAAGGAGATGGACAAGGTGTGTGCATGCTCCCCCACCCCGGGAGGGAGAGCAGGAGGGAACTGTGGGCACCCAGCCGGGGACCCCAGGAGTCTACCTCCCCTGCCTCCCAGGCAGAAACCAAAACCAAGAAGGCGGCCGAGAGCCTGCGGCGCGCCGTGGACAAGTACAACGCGGCCCGGGCGGACTTCGAGCGCAAGATGCTGGACTCGGCGCTGGTGAGCCGGGCACCCGGGCCCCGAGCTGAGGGTTGTGGGTGCCGGCCGCGGAGCGAAGGGCACGCTCAGCCTGGTCTCCATAGTAAGGTCAGGACCTAGGCGTTAGCAGAAGTCCCAGAGGCTGAGAGGCAGGCTCTCATTGGCTCTCCCCGAGGAATGGGGGGTCCCACCTGGTCAACCAGGTCACGTGGCTCCTCCTGCCTGCAGCGCTTCCAGGCCATGGAGGAGGCTCACCTGCAGCACATGAAGACCCTGCTGGGCTCCTATGCGCACTCGGTGGAGGACACGCACGTGCAGATCGGTCAGGTGAGAGAGAAGGAGGGGGAGAGGGAGAGGGAGAGAGGGAGAGAGGGGCGGGCCACCTGGCCGCGGTCACTCAGGTCAACCACGCAGGTGCACGAGGAGTTCAAGCAGAACGTGGAGAACGTGACGGTGGAGATGCTGGTGCGCAAGTTCGCGGAGAGCAAGGGCACGGGCTGCGAGAGGCCGGGTGAGCTGCGCAGAGAACGTGGGAGAGATGCGATCTGAGCCTGCGCAAAGCCAGGCTCCCGTGGTCACCTGGTCCCATGGCTTTGACTTTTGGTTTGGTTTGGTTTTGGTTTTGAGGCAGGGTCTGCTCTAGCTCATGCTGACCTGGCATTCACTACGTAGAGTCAGGGTGGTCTTGCCTCTCGGAGCCTCTTTCCTCTGGAAATGGGGTCGATAACACACCCAAGACTAGGGGGCTGAAGGCCTGCCCTTCCTCCCTGTTGTCTGTGAGCCCTGGACCACCCTTGGTTAGCACCCACCAGGCCCTGTCCCCCACCCTCCCTCCAGCTTCTCACACTCCCTCTTCTGCCCCAGGACCTTTGGACTTCGAGGCCTACAGTGCAGCAGCCCTGCAGGAAGGCAAGTACGTCTGGGCCTGGATGCCCAGGCTTGACTATGGAGGCAGGGTGGCAGGGCAGGAACGTTCTAGAGCTTAGCAGGCCCCTTTTCTATCCTCAGCAATGAAGCGTCTTCGAGGAACCAAGGCCTTTCGCCTTCCTGGTCTCAGCCGGCGGGAGCCTCGAGCGGCTGTGTAAGGGAACATCCACCTTCCCTGGCCCAGGCTAGCCCAGCATCCTGACTCCAGCCCAGGCTAGCCCAGGAGTACCTCTGACCTAGTCTAGTCTAGATTCTTCCTTTTATTTTTTTTAAAACATCAGGTGACTGATATCTTCATTTATTTATTTATATTAATTTGCAAGCAGAGAGCGATAGAAGAGAGAATGAGCGTGCCAGGGCCTCTAGCCTCTGCAAAGGGACTCCAGATGCATGTGCCACTTTGTGCACCTGGCTCTATGTGGGCCCTGGGGATTCGAACTCGGGTCCTTAGTCATTGCAGGCAAACCTTAACCACTGAGCCATCTCCGCAAGCTCTTTTTTAATTTTTTTTTGCTTTTGTTTTTTGAGGTAGGGTCTCACTGTAGCCCAGGCTGACCTGGAATTCACTCTGTAATCTCAGGCTGGCCTTGAACTCACAGCGATCCTCCTGCCTCTGCCTCCAGAGTGCTGGGATTAAAGGCATGAGCTGCTACGTCCGGCTTGGAATTCTTCCTTTTGGCACGATTCAGTCATGCCAGAAGCTGCCTGGTGCCAGCACAGCCAAGATGACTTATTCCTAGGCTGGCATGACTCCTTTGCCAAGGCTCACCCTGACATCCTGGCCTTCTCAGGCTAGCCCTTACAACCCCTCTAGGGCTCCTTGCCTCCCCCTGCACAGCAGCACCCTTGAGCAAGCCACAGGCTCCCCCTGTCCTGTGGGCTAGCCCACATCTGCGTCCACTCTGGAGCTCACAGAGCGAACCCAGGGAAATGAAGACCTGTCACTAACAACATGTCTTTCTCGGTCCCCAGAGACTTCCTTGAACCTGACGCAGGGGTGAGTGAGCTTCAGGAGCCTGGTGGCCGTGAATGGGTGGGCCTCCGGCTTCATTTGACTCCCAATGTCTAGAGCCAGAGGCAAGGGAGGGGGAGGGGTCCCTCAGGGGGCCTGGAATCAAGTCTCACCTGTCATCCCATGAGAGGGAACCAGAGCCCCCCAACCAGCCCATGCACCCGCAATATAGCTTGGAGCCAAGTAGGTCAGATGAGATGGAAGGGTTACTACAGGGATGTCCGACTCACCGTGTTGTGTCCCCCCAGATGTGTCCAGAGGTGGATGAAGAAGGTTTCACTGTCCGTCCTGATGTAACCCAGAACAATATCCTGTTTGGCACTTATGAAGTTCATTGTTGGCCCTCTGTGGACCTCCTGGGGAGCCTGCCCTCTGGGATTAGCAAAGGGGAGACACCCTGGAGGAAGGGCCAGAAGGGCTTCTTAGAGGAAGGGGCACCTAGTTGGGGTTTAATAGCTGAATAGGAGTTTGCCAGTTACCTCAGCAGGGGAAGAGGGGTGGAATGGTGCAGTACCCCCCCAGTAGGGAGGGACATGGTGTCCTGTGGGATCTGCCTGGCTCCTTGACAGAGGCCCACGCACAGCTGAGCCCTCGCGCTTCTCATCCAGCGACTCTGACTTCGATGACGAAGAACCCAGAAAATTCTTCGTGCATATCAAACCCGCCCCTGCCCGGGCTCCAGCCAGTAGCTCCGAGGCTGCAGCGGCCCAGCTCAGGGCCACGGCGGGCAGCCTCATCCTTCCTCCTGGCCCTGGGGTAAGGTGGGGACGGGAGCCGTGGGTGCACCAGCCACCGGGGTATGCTAGCCACGGTCTCATCTGACTTCCCGCTTTCTCTGCAGGGCACCATGAAGCGTCACTCATCACGTGAGTCCCTTCTGTCAGTGTCTGGGAGAGGTCAGTGGGCCTTGGGTGGAGGCTGGTGGCCAACTGGTCATGGTGGACTCACGGGATGTCCCTCTTAGGGGACGCCGCTGGGAAGCCACAGAGACCTCGGTCGGCCCCAAGGACCAGCAGGTGAGTTCCACAGACACACGGAGTTGAAGTCCGTGTCCCAGAGTTAAGATCAGACATTGATTAAGCACCTGCTGTGTACTTGTGCTGTCCTGGGTTTGGGGGACATAAGGTCGAAGCAGGACACTGACATCCTAGTGACCCGAGAGTGTGGCCAGGTCACCCCAGCACCCACACTGGGGGACCGAGTGAGACCCTGCCTCAAAAACTAGAAAGGACAAGACCGTGACAGTACATCTGACGCTGTGCGGAAACTAACCAAGTCAAGCAGGTGACGTCAGGGAGACTGTTGACGTCACCCTGAGGCTGAGCCCTGGAGGACCCCGGAAGGAGCCCCAAGGTGGGATGGGCCAATGCTCTCGGCCTTTGTCCCCAGCTGTGTTGAGAAGCTTCCACCGTCGTCAGATGAGCTTGTGTCTAAGAACCTCTTCGGGCCTCCGCTGGAGTCTGCCTTCGATCAGGAGGACTTCACAGGTGACAGAGGAGACTGGGAGGGGCGTGGCTTGCGGGAGTGGGTGGAGTCTATGAAGACAGGCCTGGGAGTGGGCGGGGCCCAGGGGACAGGCCGGCAGGTGCTAGGGTGGAGGGCGGGCCCTGGCTCTGACGCCCTCTGTCCCCAGGCTCCAGCAGCCTGGGCTTCACCTCCAGCCCTTCCCCGTTCTCCTCCTCGTCCCCTGAGAACGTGGAGGACTCCGGGCTCGACTCTCCATCCCACGTCGCCCCTGGTCCCTCCCCAGAGTCCTGGGGTCCCCGGCCCGGCACCCCGCAGAGCCCACCCAGCTGCAGGACCCAGCCCCCAGAGGCCAGGGGCACCCGGGCCCTGCCACCCTCCGACTCGCCAGGCCCATGGGGGCCGGAGGCCTGCGGAGGTGAGTCTGCGATGGGGAGCCCCAGCCTGAGCCAGCTGCTGGGCACAGAGCACCCCCTTGCAGGGACAGCAGATGCCTGCCCAGGGCAGGGGCATCTATAGAGGATCCTCACTGTGTGAAGACCCCCGTGGAGAGGGGAGGGAGAGGGCAGCAGGAAAGAGCCTGGTGACTGGGAAGGTAGCGTGGAAGGTGGAGGTGACCCCCATGAATGAAGTCCCCTGTCCTGAGCCACCAGCTCTCACTTGCATGGCCCCGCCACGGTGACGGGAACTCACCCGCATCTGCTCCCAGCCGGGCATGTCTATGGCTGTGGGTCTGTCCACCACCCGGTGTGGCCCTGGGCAGCTTCTCAGCACTGTCCACACCTGCTCCCTAGACCCGATGCCCATGGCCAGGGAGGGCCTGGCGGGCCCACCTCGGAGGCCACGCTCCAGGAAAACGTCCTGCCCGCTCACGCGCAGCAATGGGGACCTGGTGAGCGCTGGGCGAGCAGGGCGGGAGCCTGATGGGTACGGGGTGGGAGCCTGGAGGTTTCCTGGTGGGTACCTGGTGGGAGCCTGGAGGAGGCCTGGTGGGTGCTGTGTGGGAGCCTCTTGGGAACCTGGAGGGGGCCTGGTGGGAGCCTGGTAGGGGACTGGTGGGTGTCTGGTGGCAGCCTGGTGGGAGCCTGGAGGGGGGCCTGGTGAGGGCCTGGTAGGTGCCTGGGAAGCGGCTTCACAGCCTGCAGTCTCTCTGTCTCCAGTCCAGGCCCTTGAGTCCATCCCCGCTGGGTTCCTCGGTGGAGCGGCCCAGCTTCTCCTCCCAGACTGGACACGGTGAGTTGGGGTGCTTCCCTTGGGACTTCAGCTTCTCTATGGTGAGTGGATGGCTCCTGCCACCTGCGCCCCCTCTGTCTGACCCCTTCTCTCCCCACCCCTGCCCTCAGGAGTCTCCAGGGGCCCCAGCCCAGTGGTCCTGGGCTCCCAGGATGCCCTGCCGGTGGCCACAGCCTTCACTGAGTATGTCCACGCCTACTTCCGTGGCCACAGCCCCAGGTATGCTGGCCACAGCCTCTCCCATGTCCCTGTCCCTGTCCCTGAGGCAGGAATGGGATGGTTGGAGAGTCCCAGTAAAGGGGCAGACTGGGGCTTCGCCAAGAGGCCGGGATGGGCTGACATCCAACAAACCGCAAAGAGGAAAGTGTTGGACGGAAAAGGCAAGCCCCTAAGGATGAAAACGTGGAATGTAACTTTGAGCTTCCTGGTGGCTCAGGAGAAAGGGGAACCCGGGAAGCTCTGTGGAGTGGACCCTGCCCACGGGGAACCATTGGGCCTTGCAGCAATGGGAGAAAAACCATGAAACCAGGCCGAGATCCCTGCCTCACACACAGTGTCTCCCAATCCCCAGCTGCCTGGCCAGGGTCACCGGAGAGCTGACCATGACCTTCCCTGCGGGCATCGTGCGTGTGTTCAGTGGGACCCCACCCCCACCCGTCCTCAGCTTCAGGCTGGTCCACACGGCCCTCATAGAGCGCTTCCAGCCCAATGCAGACTTGATCTTCAGGTACAGTTCACGGGCAGTGGATGTGCTGTTCCCTACCGATGGGCCCCAGGGGATCCCTGGCTCTGAATTCCTGCTGGGCTGCTGTGTGGCCTGGGGCAGGTGGCTTGCCCTATCTGAGTCTCTGCTCGCTTCGCCCAGGGGTAGGCTGAGCAAGTGACATCTTTAGGAAGCTCTAGGAGGGCATTTCCGGGTGGGGGATGAATAGTCCCCGGGTCTGTGCCCACAGTGACCCCTCGCAGAGTGACCCGGAGACCAAAGACTTCTGGCTGAACATGACCGCACTGACCGAGGCTCTGCAGCGCCAGGCAGAGCAGAACCCCGCCGCCTCCTACTACAACGTGGTGCTGCTGCGATACCAGGTGCGGCCTCGCGAGGGCGCTGCCATCAGGGCGGGGCGCGAAAGGAGGCCAGCCAAAGAGAGCGAGTGATCTGGGTGTGTGGGCGGACCCCGCATACATTATGCAAATCAGGCGAGGTTCCCTCGAGAAGCTCTCCCGCCCTCTGCCGGGCACGCGGCGCACTGCAGGCAGGTACTCGCCGGGTGCCATGGTGGTGGCTGGGTGTCCCCAAGCCTCGTTTGCTTTGTTCCAGTTCTCCCGCCCGGGTCCACAGTCCGTCCCCCTGCAGCTGAGTGCCCACTGGCAGTGTGGCCCCACGCTCACTCAGGTCTCCGTGGAGTACGGCTACCGCGCAGGCGCCACGGCCGTGCCCACGCCGCTCACCAATGTCCAGATCCTGCTGGCCGTGGGCGAGCCGGTGACCAGCGTCCGCCTGCAGCCTGCCGCCACCTGGTGAGGGTGGGCACCGTACCGCCCTGGGCCCCTACACGCTGCCATGTCAATGTGGAAAGGAACGACTAAAGGGAAACCGAGGCAGGGCTGGAAATGGGTTTGCTGGGGTCCCACAGGCGCCCGGGAGGTGGTTTAGCTCAGCCTCCCAGCTCCCAGGGTCTTCTCTGCCAAAGACCTGCCCGTCTCTCGCTGCCAGGAACTTGGAGGAGAAGCGATTTACCTGGAAGCTTCCAGATGTGTGCGAGGCGGGAGGTGAGTGCCCGCCGTGCATGGGGGCCGTGGGAGGACCCTCGGGTGGGCCGGGCGTGGGTGGAGGTCGCAGGGGTGCAGGCTGACCCCAGGCCTCCCCAGGCTCTGGCCACCTCTCTGCCAGCTGGGAGCCGGTCTCGGGGCCCAGCACCCCCGGCCCCGTGGCCGCGCAGTTCACCAGCGAGGGGGCCACGCTGTCGGGCGTGGACCTGGAGCTGCTGGGCGCCGGCTACCGCATGTCGCTGGTGAAGCGCAGGTTCGCCACAGGTACGGCCCACCTGCGCTGGGGGTGGGGTGTGGTGGGGAGACCCCAAGAGAAACCACAGGGAGCTCTGTGCCCACCATCTCCCCACAGGGATGTACCTGGTGAGCTGCTGAGGGGCTCTGCCTGCATCCTGGTGCTCACACCATCCCTGGGGTCCCCAGACCGACTGAGCCAAGATCGCCGCTTCCCCACTCCGCCCTCACGCAGGTCCTGGCCTGTTAACGCTCTGTAAATAAACACTTTATTTTCTAACGAAATTCAAGGAGAGCCTTTCCTGTCTCCGGATGTCTCCTCAGTGCCAGAGCTGGGGTGGGGGGAGGAGTAGGGAAGGAAGGGGGCGTCAGCCTCTGGAGCTCTCTCCGCAGTCACCACCCACCCTGCTCAATCTGGAATTGACCAGCACCCCTGGGCTCAGAGTTTAGGGAGAGGACAGGGAGTCAGGGACACTTCTAAGGAGGGACATTATTAATAGGGTTTTGACGCATCCACCAGAGTTTGCAAGATGGGGGGCTGGAGAGATGGGTGGGCAGTTAAGGTGCTTGCCTGAGAGCCTTAAGGACCCAGGTTCAAACCCCTGGCACCCACGTAAAGCCAGATGCACAAAGTGGTGCATAAGTCTGGAGGTCATTTGCAGCCGCCAGAGGCCCTGGCACACTTTCCCTCTCTCTGCTTGCAAAAATATATTTAAAAAAAAGATTTTTTTTCAAGATGGGAAAGGGCACCTCAGGGAGAGAAAGGAGGGCTTCCCTGGCAGCCTGGGGGCCCATCAGCGGCTATGCCAACACCTCACTGGGTGGGGGCTCTCAGCAGGTGACAATTCAAGCTAAAGTCCAAATATGACTGAACCCCAAGCCTGGCTTCCAGAACTAAAACCAGGAGGATGGGGGAGGGGCGCAGGCAGAGGCCTGCCCAGGGGCTTGAACACGCCCCCACTCTGAGCCCCCCTTCTGTGAAGAGGTAAGGCCAGGGTTACCCCAGCTCATCTTGGAAACTCCTTTGTGTACCTCAAATCAAAATCTCAGTTCTCTTCTTGAGAGAGCCCTCTGGGGGGTCCCCCTTCGGGCTCCTGTGGTCCTCCCACCAGAGGAGGGCTGCGCAGTGTCAGTGTACCCCACAAGGACACAGTGCACACATTTCCTGATGGGAAGTCGGGCTGGTGACAGTGGAGTGTTCAGCACTGGGACATCTCTGTCACACTTCCCGAGGCTCAGGGTCTTTTGAGGAAGAGGCGGTGGAAAGATTATAAGAGCCAAAGGAAGGGGAGGACTGCTTACAACGCAAACTTCCAGATGTAAAATGGCCTTGATATTCATGACTTTGCTCTGCCTGATAATCCCTACACAAAATGGAGGAAAAGATGATGACACCGAAACAAACCAGAGACTAATTGAGAGGGGGAAGAGGTATGGGGGTGGGTGGGGAGGGAAACATAACAGTCTATGATTATGGAAGCTATCAAAAAATTTTAAATATGTGAGAGAGAGAAAGCGGCAGAGAGAGAATGGGTGCACCAGGGCCTCCAGCCACTGCAAATGAACTCCAGATGCATGCGCCACCTTGTGCATCTGGTTTTGCGTGGGTGCTGGGGAATCGAACTCGGGTCCTTCTGCTTCCCAGGCCTTAACCACTAAGCTGTCTCTTCAGCCCAAGTAAAGGGTTTTTGTTGTGTTTTAACGAGTGGGGCTGGAGGAGGAGGCTGGACTTTGCCACCTTTTTATCCAGTAGGGCTCCCCTGTGGAGGGGCCTCAACCCTGGGGTGAAGTCCACAGGTGAGACCTCACAGACAGGAAGTGTCACCATCTCAGGTCTGTCTTGATGTTTCCAGGAGACAGGGTCTTGCCATGCTGTCCAGGCTGGCCTGGAACTTGTCCTCCTCCTCCTGTCTCAGCCTCCCTCCCCGGCATGTGCCCACAGGCATGACCCCCACCTCAGCTGGTAGGGTCATATCTGCTCGTGCAACGTGGCTGTGTGCTGTCGCCATGCCGGGGGCCCTCTGCCATTGCACGCCCCTGCAGCATTCAGCTTTATCTCCCTGTGGCCTTGCCTACCTGATAAGTCTGGGACACAGGGCACCTCCTGGTGGCTTGAATTTGCTTGCCTTGGGGCACGAGGAAGGCTGGGCACCTTTTAAAACACAAGAGGCATTTTTCTCAGGTGTGAACTTCTAACTGCCCTGGGGGGGTGACACGTGTGTTTTCTGAGGAGGGTGAGTGCCCAGAGCCAGGGTGCGGTCCACTTCACTGGCCAGGCCCCAGGGTGGGGTTCTATTATACTGTTTATGATGCCCTGGTCTTCCACCTGGATGACCCCAAAACCTTCTCTGTGACACAATGACCAATGGACTCACGGTGATCAGCTGAGTCATTTGCCAAGGGCCTCCCCCACCAGCAAGGCCCACGTGGGATTTTTTATTTAAATTGCAATGAAATTCACATAACAGAAAATTAACCATATTAAAGGGGACCGGCCAGTGGCATTTTACAATCACACTTAAGCAACCATCAACTCTGCCTAGTTCCAGAACATTCCATCCCCCAGACCCATCATGTCACCCTTCCCACAGCCTTGGGAGCCACTACCCTGCTTTCTTTCTGGGGATTTACTTCTGGCCTTTGCGTGTTCGCGGATATCACACGTGGTGGTCTTTTGTGTCTGGCTGCTGCCAGGCAGGGCCATGTTTTTCAGATGAAGCCCTGTCCCTGGTCGTGGCTGGGGAACACTGCTGTGTCTGGGCCCAGAGACCTTGGAGCCCAGCAGAGTAGAGCCCAGGGAGTTTATTCTCCCCCAACGTCTTTTTGTTAAAAAACGTTTTATTTTTTTATTTGCAAGCGGAAAGAGAAAGAAGACAGAATAGAATGGGCGCTCTAGGGCCTCCAGCCACTGCAAAGGAACTCCAGATGCAGCACCCCTTTGTGCATCTGGCTGCACGTGGGGCATTGAACCCCGGGCGTTAGGCTTTGCAGGCAAGCGCCTTAACCACCGAGCCACTTCTCCAGCCCTCCCCCAACTTCTTTTGGGGCCTGGAGGACTCAGTTTCCAC
This sequence comes from Zapus hudsonius, assembly GCA_004024765.1. NCBI lineage: Eukaryota > Metazoa > Chordata > Mammalia > Rodentia > Dipodidae > Zapus > Zapus hudsonius. The sequence continues at coordinate 79,346 of PVHP010003280.1, forward strand.
AATGGACTCCTTTCCTTTCCCCTCTAAGGGACTCCGGGGATGGGGTGGGGGATGGGCAGGGAACCAGGGACGTTTGCTCTAGGCGTGGGGGGCTAGCACAAGACCAGGTTTGGGGTTCCAGGATGTTTGGAGGCTGTTCCTTCACCCTCCTTCCCTGCTGAGGGGTTCCACATACAACCCTCGGAGGGTGCCCGGGCCCCTGGACCTGGGACTGTAAGGATCCTCGCGCACCTCTGCGGCCCGGGGAGGCTGACCAGGTGGGGTGGAGGAGGGGCCAGGCCGGGGATGGAGGTGGGACCCCAGGGTGGAGGAAGGAAGGGACCCAGGATTGGAGAGAGGGGCTAGAGCTGGGAGGGGGCTGGGCCGGGTAGGTGGGTGGAGGGGCGCAGGGCGGGGCCCGGGGACGGGCGGGCGGGACACTTTCTCCGCCGCTCGGGGGAAGCTCGGCGGGGCGGCGGCGGCGGGCGGGGCTCGGCCAGGTGAAAAGCCGCCTGCGCTGCGCGCGCCCAGCTGGACGCGGGCGCCGGGCGGTGAGTGCGGGGCCGGGGCTGGGGGCGGCCAGAGAGCCTAGGTCGGGGACGCTGGATGCTCC